>JAOYMZ010003453.1:0-24011 GCA_025802335.1 Pinguicula primuliflora | reverse complement strand
CACAGTAAAACTGTCCATAAGAATCAGACTCTCTCTCTCTCTATATATATATAATATATATATATATATAATATATATATATATATATATCACTGCCCAAGAGAAGGATGTGGGTTAAGTGAGCAAATGGGCCGAGCAGAATAAATGAATACGGCCAAAACCACCAAATAAATGACACCAGACCAGAATATAAAGAGGTGGTAGGTAATGGGTCGGCCCATCAACCACAAAAATGCAACCGAAGCCCACAGATGCAGAACCAAGCCCAATAACACAGCTAAGCCCAAGACCCTAGCTCACAAGCCCACAACTTCATCAAAATGAACCGAAAAAACTCGAGAATCGAGGTTGAGTAGACGGTAATCATGAGTATTTGAATTTCAATCTCCGATTATTAAACCTGATTGATAATTCCGCAAGCCATATTAAAGCACCAAAACTTAGACTTGAAATGTTTTAACATCATCCGGCTCATATGTGTTCAAGCGACGTGCACGGGTGATTTAAACACGTAAACACACAATATTTGAGCTAACAAAAATATAGGTCATGTCCCAAAGTCCCAACAACACATATGCGGGATGCGTATTTTTTGGGTATGATTTTGCTATAGTAATCCATAAATTTGTCTGATACTCAATGGGTGTAGGGTTCGCATATATTTATCTGCGAGTTAAAGGAAGAATTGATGTAAAATTAGAAATCTAATCATTTTTATTTATTTTAAATTTATCATTTTAATTATAAATTTGAGACAATTTAGTAAATCACATAAATTTAGAAATATTTTTTTTCATAAATTTAGAAATATCTATTAAAGGAGGATCGCGAAACGACCGCACATCCATTCATCTCCTTCATGAAACGGCAACGCAGTTACCAAATTTACCCTCAAATTTCCCAACCTCGCAGGGGTATTTCTGTCCTTTATCCGCATGAAAACGGTCCAACCTTGGTTTACTCCCTGTCCTTTACTTGCAACTGTTTTTCAGTCAATCGGTTCTGCTGCGGCTTCATTTGGATTCTTTCCACCTTTGTTCAGGTAATCTTCGTACATGGGGCTGTCTGTGGGAGATGCAATTGTTGCCTTCTTTCACTCCCAGTGCTATGTCCGATCTTCTACCATTGCCAGATTTATGCTCATGAAATTGCACAGTCAATGAATCAATTCAAAGATATTGAAAGGTTTATAGATGATTGAACAACGAGAATAATTAATATTTTCTCCAACAAATAATTCAAAGGTATTGATATTATTTTTTTGACAGAAATACTCATATATTAATTGATTTTCGTATTTGATGGTATTATTACATTACATATATAATTCGCTGACATATCCATAGGTAGTATAGCTCTTTAATTGTTTTATTATATCACAAACATAGAAAGTTCAATTATTTGTGTTCTTCTATGGAGGGTTTGATGCAATTCATTGCAAGGTTAGTTTTCCCGTTTTCTCTCATGTTTTCTTGATTCTAATTTTGTTTTCGTAGTGGTATGTTGTTTCAGTTCCGGTATGTTTTTCCATCCACCTTTTGTCACCGAATTCTTCGTTTCTAGGTATCCTGCTGAGAGGTTCAAGCCTCGACGGTCTGGAGGTTTTGGAGTCCTATGGCAAAATTTTGAGCTGCTACTGATTTTGTTTTCAATTAGGTGAGTTTTTGCTTCGAATTTGTCCTTCAAAGTCTTGGCTTCTCTTTTCTTCGACTTCATCAGAATTCGTACTCAACAGGATGCCCAAGCATAAGGTGAAGTTGCAGTATTGTTTCTCATCCCGAACCCAAGGTACTCAGTTTTCAGATTTGTTGAGTTACGGTCTTGTTGCTTATCCCAATCCAAGGTTGTTCATTGTGCATTTTTTTTCTCTTTTGTAGATTCTTACCTTTCACTGATGGGATTTAATGTTTCGTGAGTTACATCCTATCAGTCGAGGAATTTGTTTATGGTTTAGGACAGGAACGTTGTTGTAACCTGATCAAGTAAAAAGGGTTCTCAACGTAAAATTTTTTGGCTCTTTACAAATTCCAAATTGAATTTTGTCACAATTCATGGGGAACAAAATCATGGAAAGAACTGAAGACTCAAGAAGATGTAAGTTCCTGTTTTCCAATTGATTTTTATTGGTTTCACAGAGATGTATTAGCATATTTATTTAGCTTCGAGAGTATTTAGTTTTTGCCTTTCAGGCGTTTCTTCCAATGATATCTCATTGGTCTCTTTCCTCTTTTTTATATCAAAAATATTTATGACTGTCTTTTTACTTCCTATCTCTATTGATTTTTCAACGCTCTTACTGTTTCTCTACACTTGCTCTTAATAATGAGGCCTATAATGTGCTTCTCTATTTTTATTTATTTTCTCTAAGCTATGATCTGAACAAAAATTGCTTTGGTATGCAGGTACACCTGTAGTTGTCCACATTCAATATTTTCACGACATTAAACAAACCTGTTGTAGTAAGAAAGTGCTTAGATTGTTGTCCATTAACCTCTAAATTGTTTGTAGTATGCGTTCCATTCACGATTCCATTTATCCCAACTCACAAGTCTTCTCACTACAGGTGATGTTGTTAGTTATCTCCTAGCCTGCCTTCTATATTTCAGGTACACTCTCCAGATCCTCTATCCACTACATTCGGTCCCAAAAAATGAAACTGTCTGACCATTCTGTTCTGCACTTTATATTAGCACTTAATTGATCATTCTCATAAATTCTGTTGGCATACTTTGTCAAACGGGAGGTGCCTCTCTATTTCTTGACGTCAATTTGATAAATGGTATTTTGTTTCATTGTGAACATGGTTCGTTAAACTGATTATTATTGTTGGTGTTGTTGTATAGTGGATTCAGACGAATGGATCTGTTCAGATCGTGTAGCTGTTAGACAAAGTGGAAAAACATGTTTCCCACCATTGTCACAAAAGCTGATCCAATGAATTGCTCAATATTGGTTATTCGTATCTTGGGAAATGTGTAATTTTTGGTAAATGTCTTGAGTCTTTTGTTTAAACTTCAACATGCAATATTTCGACCATGTAGAACATATCTTTCTCCATTTTAGTGAGAGTTTGATGCTTTCCGCATTTATCGTTCTGTTTGTACTGCAATTCTCTACAGCTACTCATTGAGTTTCAACGATAAGCCCATTTGTGCATTTCTTTGCTAATTTTGTTGTAGTTGTCTTGATGCTTATGTACATACAGATCATTTGGCTTGATGAATAAACTAATCATGGGTAAACTAATCTTTCATGTGCAAAACACTGTCTTAATTTTGGTAGTGGCTTTAGCCACGAGTTATACACTAGTACTCATTAAAGATATGTAGACTCAGAGTAGTTTTCTGGTCCAGACTACTTATGTCAGGATTAATGAATTAGGTCCAGAATGATAATTGTGGCCATTGATTGCCAACACTTAGATGGTCTCGATTATCATTCTGGAAGTAAGACCATTAATCTGGACATAGGATTCTGGACTGGATAATTTTTCTGTAGACTCATCCTGTCAAAAAAAGAATAAATCCTATATATTCCTCCACACTATAAATTATTTCGTCTAACCAATTTCATCCCATTAAAATTCTATTTTGTCCATAATTTTTAAAATTATATTCATGCCGTTAACAATATTTTTATATTACCAATGTTTTGCGCATCCCATCACTTTGTTTTTATTTTTAAAATCAAACCTTTTAAAAATAAGTAATTTAATATTTTTTCCCTCTAAGAATGAATAACATTTTTAAAATAATATAAATTTATAAGTAAATTAGAAATCAAAATTAAAAATAAAAAGCTAAAATTATAATTATTTTTATCATTAATTAATCAGTTAAATCAATGTCACCAATTATTAGTTTCATTATATATAATTAAAAATAAGATGTTAAATAATTATCTTTTATAAAATTGTGTAAAAACACCACTCATTTTAAAAATAAGAACAAGAGTAATAGAAACCGAAGCATAAGAAAATCTACGCAAAACATGACCTAAATCTAATTATCCCACCTAATAAATGTACTTAAGGATGAATATTTTAAAAAATTTCAGCAACAAAATTGCCAAACTCTAGCTAGAGCATGAAATTTTTGATCTCTTATATATAGTTATTTTGGCGAAGATTTCAATTCCAATGGAAGGCGGCCCAAAATTATGTTAGTCATAATAATACTGCAGTGTTCGAGAAAGCGTTGGGTGACCCCTGAGCGGTCAGGGCCTGTCTAGTGCCTAGGCGCCCGCTTAGGCGCTCTTAAGCGGGTGATTAGGCGATATTTGGGCAAAACGGAGAGTGACCACCTAACGCCTAAGCGGTGCCTAGACGGACTAGGCAACGTACTTCTCGAATAAGGAATAATAGTAACCACTAACCAAGAGAAATTTTATTCAAACTTGATGTTTGGAATTTTTTAAAAATGTCATTGGCTCATGGTTTTCTCCTGGCTAACTTTTCTTTATTCAGAATCTTTGATGCTTTTCCATCATTAGCTTAAAAACATATTGATCTATACCACCCAGTAAGTGCATGAGATAACAATCCGTATACATGTATTGGCTATTGGCCGACCACGACCAGTACACCCAATTGTTCTGCAACTTCAAGCCACAAAAAAAAATGTCAATGTTTTTAAAATTCTCTTTTTGAAATTTTTAGGAAAACAGTCATAAAATTCAATTATTGGACCCCAAAAAATTAAAACTTTATAAAATTAATCAACAAACATAACACAAAACTTAAATGGTATCATTTGATTCCTGAAATTAAATTGTGCGATCAATTTTTTAAAAATTTCGATGCGAGAATTACATGGAATTTTTTGTTCGGCAACCCAAAGTGGACGAACAAGTTGCTATAGTGGCCTGTAAGAGGGGTAAAGATATCATTTCTGATGAGACATTGGAGTCATAAATGACGATTTTTCAATCTGCCTGAGGTATAAACAAACAGTTTACCTTCATTAAAAGTTAACGAATGCAACAAATAAATTCAGGAGTCAGGACGGAAATTATTTGCTCACATAATTCCAATAGAAGGGATGGTCAGTTTTAAATTCAGTGTTTGAGAAAGCGCTAAGTGGATCCTGGGCGGACAGGGCCCATTCAGCAACTAAGCGGCCTAGTCACCCACCTAAGCGCGCTAAGCGGCAATTAGGGCAAGACGGAGGGCAACATATTAGCGCTTAAGCGATACCTAAGCGGCCTAGGCGATATACTTCTCGAACAGAGTTTAAACCTCATTTAGCATAGAGAAATGATGGGAGGAAGGTGCACTGATTTGGTTCAATATCAATTATCTGGTGCTGTATAACAGTAGTCCTAAACATCTATACATAGAGTTATGAGTTCGACTACTACTAATAAAGAATACATAAAATCACCATCTATATTCATCAATGAGTTTGACGTATGAACCTTTTTTTTATTGGAACCCAAAACGGAGTTGGACTTTCTGCGCCCAATTGCCAACCAAATGTTGCAGCCATTAATGCGAGTCTTCTTCTGTCATTTACTAGGGTTGGTTCACCTGTTGGTTGCATGGCAATTTATTTATCCTGTCATCATTTATTGCAGTTCTAGTGTAATCTCGTTTTGATGAATAAGATAAACAAAAAATAATAACGATACGTGTACTTTATTTTGATGTAAATAATTATATAAATTTAATAAAATGTATACATATATCATCGTAGAAATCACACATTTTTTATTGGTGAATTATGTGTTACCATCATTTCCCGTAAGACAAGATCAGGATGGCTTATCTTTCACAGGACTTTATAGAAATTCACTTCTAGTCGAGAACTCATCATATGTCACACTTCACTAAAATATTGTGTGTATATTTCATGTATGAAGTTAGTAACTAATCAAGAAGAGGATATGGTTAATCTTAATACCAGTACCTTCTTCGGGGTGGCAGGTCTTTGAAAGATTCTGGCAATTACCTTAAACTCAACCATTATTGCTGCAGCATTTAATGAGTCTGACCTTCTCCTTCCCTTACAGTCAGATGATGTATTCTGCATATAATGTTCAACAGTATCGACATCAAAATAATGAAGAGAAGACAATTCATGTACCAAATTTAGTGGCCTCTATTGAATAAAAATTGGTGAATCTGGACATTAGGGGATTGTGGGAAGTTTTCTGCATCAGCTATGGATGGTAGAGAAATCAAGTCACCTGAAGTTCGGCAGGAAACGCCGCACCGGAGAAGAAGGCTGGGGATGTATTTTCTTGAATCTGATGACCGGCGAACGGCTCTTGGAGGTGGATACACCAGTGGATCAACACCAGTTAACATCCATGGAAAGCCTATTTCTGAGGCTAACATGTCCAAGACGGGTGGCTGGTTTGCTGCTTTCTTCATATTTGGTACTCTTAAGACTTTTGTGCATCCTCAATTTGTGAGCTTCAGAAATCCAAATCCGTAGAACTTGTTTTTCAATCTTGATTTTCTGTCCGAACCCTTTACTTCTGTACGTCCAGGGAATGAAATGGCAGAGAGAATGGCTTACTTTGGTTTATCTGTGAACATGGTGGCCTTTATGTTCTACATCATGCATCGGCCTTTCGAGAGTTCTGCCAATGCGGTCAACAATTTCCTGGGAATATCACAGGCTTCCTCTGTTCTTGGTGGTTTCCTTGCAGATGCATATCTTGGTAGATACTGGACAATAGCAATTTTCACAACGATATACCTTGTGGTAATAGTGCAAATTTAAACTTTCACACGACCTGATTCTTCTTGTTACACCTGCGATGTTGAAGTGTTTGTCCCGCACCAAACACTTGTTGTACTAGTTGGGACACCCACATTCCTAGTATTTCCCCACGAGCACCCACACGCACGGGACACGTATTTACGGGCTCGATTTACTCCAAGGCCCGCAACCCGTTTTCTAGTTGGAAGATGTACTAATCAAACTGGTAAATTTTACTTCATGAAGGGTCTAACAGGAATAACATTGGCTGCAACCATAACTGCTTTGATGCCAACACAAGACAGATGTAATCAGATTGCCCTCCTCTTGGGCAATTGCGAACCTGCAACACGATGGCAGATGCTTTACCTCTACGCAGTACTCTACATGACTGGACTTGGGGCAGCCGGTATCAGACCCTGTGTCTCTTCCTTCGGTGCTGACCAGTTTGATGAAAGAAGTATCGACTACAAGGATCATTTAGACAGGTTTTTCAACTTCTTCTACCTGTCAGTGACCGTTGGTGCGATCGTGGCCTTTACAGCCGTCGTCTACATTCAGATGCAGCACGGATGGGGTTCTGCATTTGGTGCGCTGGCTATTGCTATGGGCATGTCCAATATGGTTTTCTTTCTGGGCACTCCGCTTTACAGGCATAGGTTACCTGGTGGCAGCCCCCTCACCCGGATTGCACAGGTCTTAGTTGCTGCATTCAGAAAGAGAAATGCCTCTTTTCAGGACAGCGAACATGTCGGCTTGTATGAACTTCCAGGAAAAAGATCTGCTATTAAGGGCAGCAGCAAGATTTCTCACACAGACGATTTTAGGTAAGGAAAATGCTTCGCGTACAACATAGAGACCGAATTTTAAACCGAATTCGGTCCCGCGGTTGTACGAGTAGCATCTCTCGTTAGTTAGGTAATCACATACCATTCTTGTGATCAAATGTTGTTACCTCACATCACGGATTCTGAATATCTTGAACTTTTCAGATGCTTGGACAAAGCAGCTCTTAAGCTGGAAGGAGAAGGAACCGATTCTAGCCCGTGGAGGCTCTGTACCGTTACACAAGTGGAAGAAGTAAAGATCCTTGTGAAACTACTCCCAATTCCAGCGTGTACCATCATGCTAAGTCTCATCCTAACAGAGTTTTTGACTCTATCAGTTCAGCAGGCATATACACTAAACACTCGCATGGGCCATCTGAAACTCCCCGTCACTTGCATGCCCGTTTTCCCTTGTCTCAGCATCTTCTTATTGCTGTCACTCTATTACTCCGTTTTCGTCCCCATATCCAGGCGAATCACGGGCCATCCTCACGGCGCCTCTCAGCTCCAAAGAGTAGGCATTGGCTTGGCAGTTTCAATCCTCTCTGTGGCGTGGGCTGGAGTTTTCGAGAGGTATAGAAGAAATTATGCCATAAGACATGGGTACGAGGCCAGCTTTCTGAGCCAGATGCCGGAACTCAGTGCATACTGGTTGTTGATACAGTACTGCCTGATAGGTATAGCTGAAGTTTTTTGCATTGTGGGATTGCTGGAATTTCTCTATGAAGAGGCACCAGATGCCATGAGAAGTGTAGGGTCTGCTTACGCTGCCGTGGCCGGCGGTTTGGGTTGCTTCGCAGCCACCATTCTCAACCACATCGTTAAATCTCTGACAGGAAATGCAGAGAAAAGAAAGCCCTCCTGGCTGTCCCAAAACATAAACACGGGACGCTTCGATTATCTCTACTGGCTTCTTACGGTGCTGAGCGTGATCAACTTCATTGTGTTCTTGTATGCAGCACATAAGTATCAGTACCGAGCAAAGCAGGGAACTGAGAAAAAAGATGAAGCAAACAAAGAGCACCAAGTGCCGTAAATGAAAATTATCATCAAATACAGGTAGACATTATATGCCTAGTCTGAGATTTTTTACTGTAATGTTGCCATCGAGATGCTTTATGCATAAATATCGGTGGCAGGCAGTAATAAGTGAACAATGCATCATGCAAAGATGATCAGTTTAGTAGCGTACATGCAGGAGAATTTCTCTGCAATAGAAACTATATATAAGCATACAAGTTTGCAGTCTTGTCACTGTGCTGCAGAACTAGCCTGATTTAAAATTTGTCTCGTTGCTACTTCCCTAAACAACCACAAGCAAATTCAGATATAACAAGTGCTCCATTTGATTATAAAGAAAGCAGCCATTAAAAACAGCAGGAGAGATACATGTACATAATGGTTATGCATGTCCTTTTGTACTAGGGGTGTATAAGTTAGCTGTCGTTTAGTGTGGGGTAGTTTTGTCATATTCTGAAAAACGACATGCACATAACCCTTATGTACAAAAGGGGTTATGTACATGTAACATTTTTGTAAAAACAAAGAGCAGGAAACGAAGCTAATACACAAGTGTTCTATGGATCCCTTGCAGCGGCTTCAGGTGTAAACTGTAATGTAACTCATACAATTTGTTGGTCAAAGCTGGATCACATTAGACACGGAACATTTTGGAATGTCCCACACGGATTTCACGTATTAAATAGGAATGCAGTGCTATAATCTATTACCGTCTCAAGGTTTTAATGAGAATAACACACATCTTCTGGCCCATATACGCGCACATGCACACACGAGGCCAAGCCCCTTTTTCCATTAATGTAGCTACCCGTTTCCTAAAAGAACATACTTACAGACTGAAGCTACCTGTTGCTGTTCAATTAGCTGCTAATTGAAAAAAAAAACATCCTAGGAATGTAATTGCTCCAATGCCCCTTTTTCCATTAATGTAGTTTGTGTATTTGAACTTTTACCTTGCAATGTTTAGTTCCTCTAGAAGACATGCGATAAGCAGCCAGATTCTACGGTGGGGAAATATACTGAAATTGGAACATTCAAAATGCCAGAAAGCTGTATAACCGAATGAATCCAAAAGTACAACTCGCAGTATTACATCAGAAAAGCATTGAACCTTCCAGAATGCTTTTTAGTTGAGGTTCAAAGTGATGAGCACCTAACTTGAACTCCGGTCTGCCATAAGGTTTAGTTCCTTTTTTGTCGAAACAGTACACAGGAGCCTGCCATTTTGCATCTTCAAGCACAGCTCCAACATCAAATGTCATGACATGGATTGATCTTCCTGTGGTTGAAGGTAAGAAAAATAATCAAATGCTGATCAGATAAATTCTAAACCAACTATTATGACCTGCCAAACCCTCAGAAAAGCAGAAATCTATGCATCTTTAGCTAAATCAAAAGCATTACGGCATCAGTTAACGGATCAGCATCAAAGAAGTGATCAAAACAGAACTCTCACCAGTGTAAAAAACCCAATGAACTGGCCTCTTACTGACAACATCTTCATAATACCAAATAAAGTCCACCTTCTGCCACACGTTGCACAGAAAACCATCGACTTCTTCTTGTCCCAAGTAAACAGCGCCATCGAGCCAATTAGGGCGGAGAATGCCGACTTCGAGCTGAGCCGATTGGCACTCTTTGTTCGAATCAAGCGTATAGAAAAACGATGTGCCGTTATTCCACTCGACATCGTAAAGAAGCTTGCCCAGCTGTTTTTGTATGATGTTGAAATTACGGCCATTCGACCAATCGTACCAGAGATCGATGAGGCTGAGAGACCCGCTGTAGTTAACGTAGAGAATGGAATGGAATTGGAGCGGCCACGGTGTCGGAGTCGGCGCAGGTGTTTCCACCGCCACCTCCGGTGGCGCAGCGGCAGCGAGTGGAAGCAGGAGTAGGATAGCAATGGTGATCGGAGAAACCATTGCAACCCGATTTCTTTGCTTATCAGGAGCCATTACCAAAAAACAGGCTTTCTGGATTAGGTTCGCAGAATTTATATGATCAACCAATTTTTCACAGAATTTATATGATCAACCAATTTTTCACAGAATTTATATATTTTTTTGATAGGTTCACAGAATTTATATGATCAACCAATTTTCCCTTATAAATTAATCCCGGTTGCTATAATATACTAACCCGGTTGATTCTTCATGTTTATATCTAATCAGTATCTGGTTTGTCATTCAAATTACATCCTCTTAAGCAAGAATCATCGAACTTCTTCATGTTTCACACATCATCTTCCAGCAGTGACACAGCTTTCCACCAAAATCTCATGGAACAATTACACGAGAAAGATGGGCAAGTTACACCGCAAGCAATTTTACAAATCTCCCTTCAAAATCATCACGACATATTGTACAGGAGGAGGGCATGATGTAGCGTTTCATGTCCTCTAAATAAACCTCAACCCCTTGAGATGTTGTTGTCTGGAAATCATATACTGAGCCAATGAATAGATTATTGCAAGCAGACCCAATATCTTAATCTTTATGATATCTGTTATTATGATGGATGGCAGATTGAGGGGTATGGTAAGCAAGGGCATGGAGTCCACTTTCTTCGTGTAGCTCCAGACGAACTGGTTGAAGAGAATGTGGCCGGGGAATGTAAGAAGAAGCAGTGCCATGTTTTTTACTGCAAATATCCAGTCAGGTCCGCCGATTTCAATCCCCCACCCTGTGTTCCCATGCCAGACGTCCTCCCATATGCTGTACACGGCTGTCAAGATCAAATAGGAAGAGATAGCCGCGGTAACGGGGAAGTACCTCTGCTTATCTCCGAAACCGGCGAAGAAATCGGAATCCTGGTTGAGCAGCAAGAGAACAGGTGCCAAGAAGAATATGGCACGGTTCGAGCCCCCTGTTAGAGACACATTCAAGATGAGGCATATAGCAAAACACATCACAGTGCCGACATTACCAACTGCTGGCATCCACGCTCCCTCTGCAGCGATCTTTTGAATCGTAAATGCGGGCACGGTAGAGGCCCTACGCTGCTTCATAAATCTCAATCTTGGAGGAACGGTGGCTGAACTGCTTTGACCTAACTGGCTCTGTCGAAATCCACCACTTTCCGAAAACTTATCCCGCATAAGTGAAGCAAGCTCGAACTTTATCTCAAGTGCTATTAGCATAAAAATTGCTGCATATAGACCAAGAAGAGATGTCCTTGCACCCTCAACAGCAAGGTATGCAGCAATCTTGTTGTTTTCATCTGTTATATCTTCAGCTCCACTATCTCCGAGGAAACTCTTGTTGATTCTAACCTGGCCCTCCAGCAGATATGTCACTGGGAAGAGGGCCACAATTAGGGCGAACACCCAAGGCAGTAGCTTTGTGCTAGAGGCCGAAGGTATATGAGTGAAGACGACAAATACAGAAGTGCAGACCATAGTGACAATGATAAGCGCGTGAAGAACTGCTGCCTGAAGGAAATACTCTGCTGATATGTATATTCCAAGAGCAACACCCACAGCAATGGCATAAAATGTCCTCAACTCTACAATGTATTTGATCGGAATAATGGAGGTGACGGCAGCAAGGGTGAGCAAGATTGATGCAATCAGCAACCATGATGGCCATGTAGGTTTCGATGCGACGAAGCCATATATTGTAATATCATCAGCTGATGGAAGTGGAGATTTGACAAGGTTTGAATGGTAAGTCCAGGATATTGGAACAGGAGGTTGCATCAGGATGAAGAGCAGGCCAGTTGCGATGATTAATACCAAGTATCTCTTTGCAGCCTACGAATGATAAAAGACAAATATCTTACTCCCTCCCTCAATGGAGAAATTACTATATCTGATCTGTCACCAGGAATCAGTTCACGAAAATAAAGTTTACCAATAAAGAAATATTAGACCATTTCATCTAATATTTGACAATGCTAATAAAGTATGTGCACTGAAAGAGATTTTTTTAAAGATGAATTGTGCGTTGAAAGAGATTAAAATGTGAAACCCTCAGGATTCAAAAAATAATCTTCAGAGAGACCAAGATTAATATCCGTATAGTCAAATCAACACGCTAACTTCATAGCTATGAATTTTTAAGTTAAGAAACGTGAACATGAAAGATAAAATTAGTAGCTAGAATCAAAATAAAAAACGGTACGTACCATGGCATTAGGAAAGTGCAAGGCAACAATTGGTATGCAAGCCAATCCGGTAATGAGGATACAAGAGCCTAGCACCAATCCATCAGATGGAGGCCTCCCATTCCACCATTGAAGGGCTTCAAATACAGTTTCACGACAAAACCAGACCGACAAAGCAACAACAGCAGCATGTGCATAGCCTTGCCAATGTTTCATCTTTGACATTGATTTAGATTTATCCCTGCAAGGCAACAGAAAAAACAATGATTTCCAGTAAAAGAATATTTAATAGAAAATAAGCAGAAAATTTTGTCAGTACTTATAAAGCAGCAGTGGGGGAGATACTGCCAACAAAAGAAGAGCTGACACCCACAGCACAGCCTTCGATACCACAAAAAGTAGAGAAAGCTTTGAGGAATACAGGCAAATCAGAATCCAAACTGCCTTTGATCCGATCCTCTGGTCAACTGAGAGTTTCCGCACAATCGCGAAACCAGCAAAAGTAGTGAAAACCACCATATAACTAGGATACATAACTTCGTCATCCAACCCATAATAATAATAGTTTGAATAGTTAAAGAAATTGTTCTCAATGTAGCATAACAACACAGCATGGCTAATCAATCCAACTTCGGTTAGGAAGCGGAATTTTGGTGGGAGAACAGCTATTCCAGGAATTGCCATAGCCAGGATTGCACTTCCCACTATAAGCTTACAGAAGGACTTTAAGGACATGCCTGCTATCCAGATGTTAAGATCCCAATAGTTATGCATCACAAACCAAGCCAACATCAAGCTTCCTAGTATAACAAATGCAAAGTATGAAGACAAACTCTTCTTTGTGAAGAAGCGAGCCAAATAAAAGCCAGCTACTGATGGCAGTGGAACGAACTGCAAAGTGAAAACGTAGGTGCAATTTCAGCATTTAACAAACACACGCAGAATAAACATATCTCCATCGTTAAGAAAGATGAGAAGTCACAGAGATTATATCCAGGGAAGGACAATACAAACCGTATACAGTTTATAAGAACTAACACAATATGCAGAGAATCATAACAAAATATACACACAGAAAAAAGAGGCAACTAAAGATGGAGCCACACAATTGCATGGTGAAAGATCATACCATGATAGGAAACCCCACGACAGTTGCTCCAGTCGCACTAACTAAGACAGCCAAAGAGGTGAAGATGTGCGAGCTGAATGTGCCAGAAACCATACCCACAGAATATGCACCAGCAGCGGCAGCCCCTCCAACCATTGTGATGGTGACGAGCATATAATTCAAAGGAGGTGGTACATGAATGTACCGTCCAAATGAATGGAAAACAACCCTAACCTCCAAGCATATAACAACAATGCACAATGCAACAGCTCCGTTGACCAACTGAATGCTCCGTAACTGGTGCTCATTTTTAGTAATCCACCATAACGCCCCCCTTGTAGAAGCATAGAGCTGAAAAAGAAATGGGACAAAGAAAAGCAGAAACAAGTCGCAGACAGCAGCACTAGAGGCAAATATAATCAGATAGTGTGAAGCGATGTGGAATAACAACGGAAAGAACAAAAGATTCAAAGTGTGTACACAACTCTCAAGCTGGCCAAGAATAAAACCATCTTCAGGAACATGACCTCCATGGTAACTCAATTCTTGCTTCATTTTAAATGAAGATACCCGAGGAATCGAGTAAAGCCAATAGAATAAGCAGTTAAAAACCATGAGATAGTATGCTGCATTGGTCATGCCAACTGCAGAAACAGTTGCCCATGTGAAGATCGCAGAAGCAATTAGCGGAACACAGGCGAACAGGAGACGTTCAAGGGCAAGGATAATGGTAGGATATTCAATATGTATCCACTTAAACTGAAGGGAAACCCAAACTCCAATCAGGAAATTCGCCAGCGCACAAGTTAAGGTAGCGAGAAGAGCAAGAGAAACATAATTGAAAGAGTAAAAAACAGACGAGCTAAAGAAGAATGCAATCTGTGCCGCAATAATGGAAAACCATACAGCAAGAAAGGAACCGACTTTGAAGTTGAGAGAATCGAGGACGTAGGCAACCATGAGGCCCACGATGAGAGTCGCAACCACCGGTGCACCGCCGAGGTCGAGGAGGAAGGCAGCAGATGGGATAAGTGCGATAGCAATTCGGCCATTGTGCACAAAGGAAGAAGGCGATAATCGAGGGTTCTTCACAGATGAACTGGCGCGGCGGCTCCCGCCGCTATTAACTCCTGCAGCTCCAGCGTAATAGAAGGACGAGCTGGTGCTGGAGCTGGGGCTAGGGTTAGGGTTTCGGTCGCCGTTATAGGAGGAGGAAGATGTCGGAAAAGATGGGTCACTTGCTGACGATGGGATGTAAGGGCGGAATGCCCGTGTCTGTAGCTCCGGCAGCATTTCGGCCAGCGGCGGGTGAGATTTTTCGGATGGGATCGTAGTGACTAGTGAGAGAGAGAAATGGAGTCCAAGCGTGATAAGAATGGCAAATTAATTATTTTTGGAGGACCTTAAATTAAATTTTATTTTTTTGTTGATCCATTTCTTTGGGATGACGTGTTCCATTGAATATTTGCCGTCGATTCCATTGAAGGTCTATAGAAGGTAAACAAATGGAGTAACAATTTCTTCATTCTTGCCCAAACTAGATACTCAGGTACTCTATTTTTGCAGATTCAATAGGTCCGCAATTTTTTTTTATACTACATCAGAGGAGACTATAAATCTATAAAATTAATTAATTACTAATAATATATAATAAATGTAGTGTATTATGTTGAAAAGAGAGATAGCTTAATTTTGATAATTTTATAATTTTAAATATTTTAATATTATATTTTTATCTATATCCTTTTATTACTATCGGATTTATTCGGTGAATTGCTCATCATTTGTCAAAATAGACATCACCATAATAATCAGCATGTCGTGCACTTCGATATAAGATGTAGCTTGATACTATTTAGATATAATTATTTTTTATTTTTAATATGAAGTTATAGTTGTGTGACATTACGGTTTAGTTTTAGCGCCGAACACGCCGCAATTTTGATCACTATTTTTTATTCGGGTCTAGGGTTTTTAGAGTTTAAGATTTAGGGTTTTAGTTTTTTGGCGGTGAAGCCGCCGTAATATTAATTGTAATTTTTAAATAAAGTTTAGCATTTAGTGTTTATAGAGTTTGGGTACATCATTTAGGATTTTAATTTTTCGGCGGCAAAGCCGCCGTAAGATTAATTGTCATTTTAAATAAAGTTTACCATTACTGTTTTTTAGAGTTTGGGTTCATAATTTAGAATTTTAATTTTTTGGCGGCGAAATCGCCGTAATATTAAGCGTCATCTTTAAATAAAGTTTACCATTACGGTTTTTAGAGTTTGGGTTCATCATTTAGAGTTTTAGTTTTTCGACGGTGAAGACGCCGTAATATTGATTGTCATCTTTAAATAAAGTTTAACATTATGATTTCTTAGAGTTTGGGTTATCATGTAGTGTTTTAGTTTTTCAGCAGCGGAGATGTCGTAATATTGATCGTCATTTTTTATAAAGTATGTCAAAACCATATCAACTAACATCTCTAATCGACCCACACAACGTGCTGATCATTATGGTAACGTCCGTTTTGGTGAACGGTGAACGATTATTCAAATAAATTTAATTTTAAAAATGATAAGAATGAGGAGAGAATCAATTAATAAATAATAAAATAAAGAGGAGTTAAAAAAAAAAGAATCCGTCATTCCCCATATAGGCTGCCAGGCTGTCCCACGTGAGAGAGGATGAGACGACAATAAAAAGTGAAAATCTTTATCAAACGAGCTATCCCTACAAATATGGATTATTTGTAAGGACTTCATTTCAATTTAACTTAAGGCCTGTTTTGCGTGGAAGTATTACTACTTTTTCTAATAATTATTCTAGTACTCTTTCGATTACTTCTTCTTATTTTTAGAACATGTGATGTTTTGCGCAAGTATTTAAAAATAATCATTTAAAATTTTATTATAATTATATATAACAAATTTAATATCAAATTACTACGATAACCTTTATCCATTTAATTAAAATATATTGATTAAGGTTAATTCGATCATTCGTTGCTATAAGGCTATTTATAATAATGGAGAAAATTTCTTCTTTTTTACCTACACCTATCACATTAATCCACTTTTTTCTCCCTACACCTCATCTTTTCTACCCATATTTTCTCTCTCCAATCTATCCTCCATATTCCACAACCATAAAAGAAATTTTCTCCATTTCTTTTATTATTTACAATTTTATTATTATTGTACAATTTATTTTATCTATACATATCTATTATCCATTTTTATAATATTAATCTAATACTTAAATTATTAAATATATTATTTTGGGTGGAAGATGGACCTTCCACCCACTTTCTACATTCCCTTTTTCAAGGATAATACAATGTGTTATCTATGGAAAAAGTAAGATGGTGGGAACTGGCAACAAAAAGGGGAGGAAAATTTCTCTTCCCTCCTGGACAGCCTAATTGGCCCAAAGATGAGAAATGTAAAGATAGCAGACTAAAATTGCATGCTCTGATCCGACATTCGGGTGGCTTTATAATTTCATTACACTTTTTTTCTATAGAACATTTTTTAAGGCTTTAAAAACGTGGGGTTTAAGAATTCCACTTGATATTTTGATAGCATATGTATAAGTTTTCTATTTGTATGTCAACTTCTGATAATAAATTTAGCAGCGGACAAAATTTCAAAATTATGCATACGTGCTCTATAATCGTGCATAATTGAATTACAAAACTATTAGGTGTACATTTGTATAGCTAGCATTAGTCATTATATTAAATTTGATCTCATTTAGATCAAATTTATGATTTGTCCCCATAAGAATTCAATGGTTAGTGCTAGCTGTACAACATTTTATATAAAAAAAAATGTTGCGCATGTAGTATTTCTCATAAAATTAATGGTTGCTTACCTATTTTTTAGTTTATAAAAACTTGCACAATCCTTTATTATAATGTTTTCAATTGTTAAAGTTAAGGGCGGGCCCAAGCTACAAGGAGGCGCACTATGCCAGAAGAAAACATAAGAATATCTCACAAATGAGACGTGCGGGTAGATTAGAGTTGGATGTTGTGGCTCCACACACTTAAAATTCTCATCCTGTAGCAACACGTGGGTTTCTTGGGATATTCTTATGTTTCCCTTCGTCCGGTATAGTTTTTTTGGGCTACAAGCCAAGCTGATTTCGGGACCGGCCCAAGAAAAAAATTGCCCAGGGTCATTTTTCGTCCCTCACCCACACGCCTTCCAGATTTGTAGATTTAGCCCCTCCGTTTGCTTATTTGTGTGGCACAAATCCATACACCTTGCATATTTTTGTGACACTAATCCAAATGTCTTGCAGATTTGCATATTTAGCCAACGCATCTTCTCCGATCAAAATCATGCTAGATTCTGGCCATACGAGAAAATATAGCTCCGGTACGACACTAATAAGTACTCTTCCAGCGCATTGAGTTGCGGAAATTACTCGAATATGGTCCCTATTCTACAACATCGCATCTAGTGGCGAAAACGCAGAGATTCCGTCACAATCATCCTGCGTAGTGTTGCATTGAGTGGCGGAAAATCGAATTTCCGATCCCAATTTTGTGACCGCAATGTGCAAGTATCGGAAGCTAATGGCCATCGAGTTGAACGCTGAAATCACACAAGTTTGCGCAGAGGTAGAAGGAAATCAATTGCATACAATGGATGAAAAGGAGCCTACGAGTGAAACCTTAAACATGGAGGAACAAAATTCTCAAGAAAATCCGAATGATTGGATAACAATTGACAATCGCAAAAACAAAAAACAGTGAAGATGATGTCTGAGCCAACACGACAGCAAGGTCGCAATCTGCGTCCAAAGAAACTCCCCGTTTTCGTCGAAAAAATATGGTCTACCACTACAACATTTTTCATTACAAATTTTCCACCGAACTGGACGGAGCCAAAAATGTGGACGTTCTTCAAATCATATGGCCCAGTGCAAGACGTCTACGCCCCTCTGAGGCAGGAACTGCAAGGTAAGAGGTATGGTTTTATCCGTTTTGACAAATCCTCGGATTCTATTTTGTTGTTGCAGGCTTTGAAGGGATGTAGAGTGGGCACTATGGTACTACAGGTTAGCCCAATTACGAATTCCGTTATACAATATAAGCCGGGAGAACAAAATCCAAATATAAGACACTTTGGCAAGGAGAAAATCTACAAATCTTGGAGGAGGTTGAAACGATGGATTTCTCGCCTGAACCAATAGACATCAAGTGGTTAGAACAACGATGAATAGGATTCTATATGAAAATGGTTGCAGTTCCAGTTCGGCTATCAGATTGGAAGGTGGGGAGATATTGCTCATGTTAAGATAATAACTAAAGATCTAGTCAAAGATAGTGTACAAGAAGATAGGTAGCAAAGATTCAAGATCTAGTCAAAGATAGTGTACAAACAAGATATGTAGCAAGATATGGTAGTTGAGATAATTATAACCTTATCTTATAGGACTCTACCAAGTGTGTATATAATGTAACACAAAGTGTAAAGATAGAAGCAAGAAATATACAGTTTGTTTTCTCCTCTTGTTTCTTCAATTCTTTCAAAAATCTCAAAGATAGAATATAAAAAGGTCAGTGAATCGACATAAAGAATTCAAAAAAAGCTCTAGAACATCAGGCCATCAGTCCGGTGAGAAACAGACCACTCAACAATTCAAAAATTCACAGCCGATAGTTCAAAAACCACGAGAGGAAGGGATGAAAACCACATCTGAACAAGGTTATCAGTCAAGAACTGATTTAATCGAACATAATCACAGAGAGATGAAGCAAATCTCAAGATCGGGATGAGAGTTCCATAAAGTTCCAACGAGAGAGAGAGTCTGAAAAGAGACGACGTGAAGCCATAACCCTAGGAATGAGAACATATATGATTGGTCAAGATCATAAGGCTGCCAGGTAACTGGTTTTGGGCCAAGCAGGTGAGAGTAAAATAAATTAGCGGCCCAAATCGAGAATTAAGTGTAGAATGGCCCAACCAGGTAAGGTAACACTAATTAACACAGGTCCAGACCACAACCCAGCCCAATAGGTCTCACAAGCCCACTAATGAGGTAATGAACAACGAAATGTGGATTGAGGTCAAAAATTGATCGGTTCTCGGGTATGTGAGTTTTTGTCTCCAAGTCACGCGTGCATAACCCGACTGACAACTCCGTTAAGTCATAATAAAGCATAAGAGCTCTAACTCAAAATATTTTGCATCATCCGACCCTTAGGTGTTCTCGAGTTGTTCACGTGTGTTTAAACAAGAAAAATATAACATTAAAGGTTCGTAAACATTAGGTTATGTCCCCAAATCTCCACCTTTTTGGGCATATGTACCTCCAGAAAAGATTAGAGCAAAATAACCGTGTAACCAGAAGCAAAGGAGACTTCAGAATTCAGTACCCATACCTAAACGCTCAATGCAAAATTAAAATTTCAGATTTGTGACTACTTTCATACCCATATCAGCAAGATTAACATTAGTATCAATCTTCTCAAGTAAAACACATTCATCAACTACCATATCTCTAATAAAATGCAGTTTGATGTCAATGTGCTTAGTTCTTTCATGAAAAGATGATTCCGAGTCAAGTGGATTGCACATTGGCTATCATAATAAATAGTACCAACATGAGACAGTATCTTGCACTCAGAAAGTAAACCATATAGCCAAATACATTTTTTAAAACATTCAGTAAGTGGAATGTACTCAGATTTAGTGGAATATAAGGCTACTATGTGTTGCAACTGTGACTTCCAACTAATGCAATTGTCACCTAACAGAAATTGATAGCAAGTAATTGATTTCCTAGAATATATATCACCATAGTCAGAATCGACAAAACCACACAAATCCAGTTTGTTACAATTTTTCTAAATATTAAACTTAAATCATAAGTTCCTTTAAGATATCTAAGCACACACTTCAATGTAGACCAATGCTCTAAACCAAGATTAAACATGAAACGGCTCAAAAATGAGACACCAAAAGATAAATCAGATTTTGTACTAACTATAGCATACATTAACAAACCTAAAACATTCGAATATGGTACACTTTCCATTTCTAAAATTTCTGAAGAAGTAGAAGGACAATGAGATTTATTAAGTATAAAATGTAAAGCAATAAGAGCATTCACAGATTTCACATTTTCAAAATCAAATTTATCTAAAACCTTTCGAATATAACCAGATTGATGCAACTTCAAAGTACCCGCTTTCCTATTCCTATCTATTTCCATACTAAGTATATTTCTAGACCCACCTAAGTCTTTCATTTCAAATTCAGATTTCAATTTAGACTTTAAAGTATCAATTTCACATCTAGACTCACTTATCACTAACATATCATGCACATAAAGCATCCGATATATTGTAGTATGCTTTTGAATTAAGAAATAAAAGCAACTATCATACTGACATCTAATAAATCTCATACTTGTAATAAAATAATCAAATTGTTTGTACCACTATCTGGGCGGCTGACTTTTTTTCTGAATTTTATTTTTACAAAAAAAAAAATTAAAAAAAAATAATTTAACCTAACCGGCCTGCGCGCTGGACGGTTCCAAAATGTCTTGGGGCCGCCCCAGGCATTATCGAGCAATGGGTATGACAATAAAGTCGAAGGCAGAAGTGTGCAGATATATCATTGAGTTACTATTATATATAAATAGAAAGCATTCATTATGCCGCAGAGCAACTGAAAAAAAGAAAAGCGTGAGAAAACTTCACTCTTTTTAAATTTGTGCACAAACTGAAGTGGAAAGCAAGGTATTGAGAAAAACGAAAATTGCAGGCTCACATGGATCTCCATTAAGAGGAAAGCAAGGTATTCACAAAGGCATTGCACCTGGAGCATCGAAAGGTCATTGCTGCAGTGAACCTTTTCCGGAGGCAGTGCAATATCTGTGAGGAAGGTTAAATAGTGGTTTTAGAAAGTGGCTGTTTAAGAGGCACAAAATGTACGAAGTCCCTCAATTTTCAAGCATATAAAAGGTGCTTTATTCTTAATTTGAACTTCAGAAAGCTCACCTCATGTCATTCTTCTCGTCCTCCCAATCTCTCAAAGACCAAAGTGTAGCTACCCATTACCGACTATTAGCTCAATATTCACAAATTTATTGTTTATTTATACATAGAAACTTCATTGTTCAATTGTAGTCATTGGTATGTTGATACTTCTTGGTTATATCATTACCTACTAACTAAAAATATCCATCTTTATATATCTCATATTTTGTATCTGTGGCTTAAGCCACGAGCAATATTCTACTAATAAAATATAGGTTAGAAAATAATCACTTATAAGTTAAAATTTACCTTGACAGGTTATGAACAAATGTATTAACACCCTAGTCGTATTACACTCACCTCGTAACTCTGCTAGGTCGCAAACTCTATTCAAATTCTTCATGCCCAATTTCTATTCTAATGCATTTCACGCGGGTATATTGAATTTTTAGGAAGGAGGTAAATTACAATTTTAAAACTATAGAGTGTAAATTAAATTTAGTCCAAATTATAAGGGGGTAAAATAGAATTGACTCTATGTTACTCTAGTTTACTCGTTCGGTTACTGGACCAGGGAGGCAAAATTATGCTTCAGAGCCTCTGGATTCTGCAGTTGAGTTGAAGGATCGTGGTGGAACCCAAGTAGCAATTTGGGAATTTGGGCGCATGATCGAGTGAAGGGGAATTTGGAAGCGATGTCGTTACTTTTGATTGTAAATTCTGAAATCGTTGCATCATAAGTGTAACTAGTGTATGACCCGTGGCTGAAGCACTATGCAGCGAGAAAAATAAACAGAAGAAATAAATATATTTTTAAAATTTATAATACTTCTTATTACCACCTTGACAATGAAGATATCAAACCATTGAAAACCATTATGCAATGTAAAATTGAGCTTATAATTTTCGCCCCTACGAGGATGCGATGTTTTGAGATCTCATGGGATAGGGAATGGGACCGCCAGACTAACCGCCATCTTCTCGATTTTGGTGGAACGGGATGATCTCCCGATTTAAGTGGAACTGGAAGATATTGGATCCCAATAACAAATATTAGAATTACGGATCGTGAGGATTGAGGGTTGTGAGATGAAGATAATGGATTGCGGTTCTTGGAATGAAGATAATGGATTATGATTGTGAGCATTTGTTTGGAAAATTTGTTGGAAAAAGTGGGGTGATAGAGATAAAAAGGGAATGTGAGGAAAATGGGGAAGTTGGTAGTTAAAAAAGAGTAATGCTACATCTACCCTTTTTTTTTATAAATAAAATTTTACTAATAATAATAATAGAATTTATATATTTACAATTCTACCCTTCTTCTTCTCGGCCTTAAATTCCCAATTATTCGCCCATTCATTCATTACAGATTGTTGAGCGTTGAGATCGGATTTTCGAACCAATTCATCTCTACAGCAGATCTTTGAGGAGTTTTTGCTCTACTTGTTAGCCAGAACCAGATAATATCTTTGATTTTCCACACTATATCGTCGATTCGGAATTGTGTTCCTCCGAAGACCATTTTGTTCCTAGCCACCCATATTTGCCAAATGAATGCTAACCAAATCACGATCCAGTGTTGTTCTATGATTCCGTCCAGCTTCTGTGATAGCATCATCTCGAAATTTGGGGGTAGGTTTCTGTTTTGATTCTTCACCCATGTGGACATTAGTGTCCAAATCTCTTCTGTAATCTGGCATTGATGGAATAAATGTTCTATTGTTTTAGTGGGAGCCGAGGCATAATCTTGATATGTGGCTGTGCATAGTCCACACGTTGCAGGAGCCTCTTCTGGGATTATTTTCCTGTGTTGGAGATTTGTTCTTGTAGGTAAGCCATTATGAAATACCCTCCAAGCTATAATAGATATTTTCTTCGGTGTCAATATATTCCATGTTTTCCTCATCCTTGCAGTAATAAGTTGATCATGTGCTTCTGTAGTCAAATATGCTGGGCTTGGTTGGCCGGAAAATATGGTGAGCTACTTGAAATTGACGTGGATACAGTGCAACGTCACGTATTGACGGAATGTCAAATCAAAATACCAATCACCTCAGGAGGTCCTTAAATGGATTTTTAGAAATCGTTATTGTAGGTCAATATCGAATATAATAGAACGAATCTAATAGTAACGTGTACAACGAATATACCTTTACGTTGTTGCAGAAGCGTAACGGTTCGTAATCACCCGGACTGTAGAAATCACCGTTGAAAGAGGCTATGAAAAGTCTCTTGATATCCACGAATCAAATCTC
>JAOYMZ010003442.1:0-24013 GCA_025802335.1 Pinguicula primuliflora | reverse complement strand
CACGAACAAGTCGAACAAGTTGTTGACCATGTGGTTGAGGAGATGTCCACGAACTGTTTTGTTGTCCTCCTCGTACTTCTTGATGGCCTCTGAAATAGCCTCACGTTTGGACATTTTGGCCGCGGTCAGGGGACCAATAAGAGTTGGTAACTCAGGAGTATTTTTGAGTAACACATAATCAACCTCTAGGGCTTCGAAAAATATCAGTAACTTCTGGGACCATCTTTTAAATTTGCTTCCATCTAGATGTTCTAACTTAGAAAAATCAGGAACAAATCAAAAGCTAGACGTCGTGATAATTTGCAGAAAATCGCTTTCAAATTGTTGGACAAATAGAGCAACTTATCGAATACGAGACCTTATTGATTTTCCTGTTTCAAGCAGTGTCGTGTACGCGCACATTACCTTGAAAGCGATTTCGGCACCATCGTGGTGCTAATGGTCAGAACATCGGTCGCTCCCGAAGATTACCACAGCCACCTCTTTCGCACAAGCACTTCGGACTAAGAAGTTGGAGAAGAACACCCCTGTAACCCTTGCTCAGAGAGAACTCGAGAAGAAGAAAAATATGTGTGGATTGCTAATTCGCAAGTATATTTTCGAGAGCCCCTTAAGATGTATTTATACGGTAAATAACCAGAGTTTGTCTCCCACTATAACACGAACTGTCAAGTCCCGCATGAGTTAGAGTTCCACTATACCACCATCTCGTAGGTTCCAAAAATTAATGATAATGCTTATTCCACGCGTAAACATTATTTATACACATGCTCATGTATATCTCTTTATCTTATTAGTGTGGAAGGGATTGCCCAAAAATAATAAAATCAAATAGATTAATATCTTTTTGGGCCAAAACAATATTGGACTTTGGAGGAGAGCCTCGGCCCAGCGCGCACACACACACGCGCGATCGGATCGGGCTGGGCCGGCATGTGTGTGGACCGGGCTGGGCAGCGGCGGCGGCGGTGCGCGAGGGCATGGCCCATCTCCTCACAATACTTTACAACCCACTTGTGGGCAAAAATATTTATACCCTTTCCTTCTACCTTCCCAAATCAATGTGGGACAAATGACTTTCCATCTTCCTCATCAAATGCCTTTACAAGACATTTCTCCAACATGGAATGTGGGACTGAGAGGCCCGCTCATGAAAGAAAAACAAAAGAGAAATGATATATGTACATAATGCTTTTGTATATAACTTATGCATAGTTGCATTTTATGTTTTACAATTCATTTAGACTTGTCGTTTAACATTTAATGTCACACAAAAACGACGTTCAATTTTTAAAAACATGAACAAAATACAATTATGTACCAGTTATGTATAAAATCTTTATATACAACTACCATTTTTCAAAACAAAATTGGGTGTGGATGATTTCTATCGTCACTATTGATAACTAGAGGACTAACCTGTGTTCGGTAACTACCCCGACTTCCACCTTCTCCGGGTGATGAGTACCATGATTGTTTATCGGGATTATCCTGAGACAGCCTGATCGCATGAAGAAATAGAAAGTTGAAGGAGAGGATGACGAGAATGAAGAGGTTGATGATGATGAAGACGAGGATGACAATGAGGATGGAAACAGAGGATGAGGATGATGAAGATAATGATGAGGATAAGGAAACTGATTGTGATGACTGTTGTAAGAGGGCTTCTGTTTAGCAGTTGAAATGTTTGATTGTGCCTCATGCCGTATAGGAGCTAGTAAATAGTGTCATTAACTTTTTGGATGGTTGATAGGTGGTTGTAATGTTCAAACATGGTTTGTCCTACATGTTACTACTTTTGAAATTATTAACTTTTTGGATGATAATGAATCAATGATATTGGATGAGTATGAATCAATTCATGCTAGCTGTATAATACAGTAAGCCATACACATTGGCGTAACGGTTGTCAGTGACAGTTTCCAAATGAGAAATGACATACTAATTGTTCAAATCATTAATTTGTTCCCCAACATGGCATAGCAAAAAATAAGAAATAAACCTCGTAAGAAATATATTCCACTGTCATTCCTATTTTCTTTCTCACAGCCAACAGTCTAAGAAATATATTCCACCGCCTATGAAAATTTTACCGCAACCTTCTGAATTGTCGGCCTTCAACCATAATTGGAGTATCCCAATGGAGGATATGGACACTGTGTCCTTTGAGGATTTTCCTCTGCTCCATAAAGAATCTCCTGTAGAAGTTCTGAGTGTTGTATAGACATCGACGACCTCTCTTCCTATAAATACTATCATCAATGATAAAATGGAAATGTTGGCTAATTCCTCTCCCCTCTCTGATCCTAAAGCAGCCTAGAATATTCCTTCTGGAGGAGCATCTAAATTTTTGTCGGCAATGAGCTTCAAAGATAAATTTTTACAAGGGCTCGAGACTTCTCATCATTGTGCGTTCTTTCAAGGTTTACACTCCACTCATATCACGATTACGGATGAGGATGTATGCCACGGTTTTGTTGAGGGGGTTCCGTCAATTACATTTTCCAACTTGGTTCATCTAAGATTATAGCTAATCTGGGTTTCAGCCTCATGCTCAAGACATTGGGTAGAAGTGTTAACTATCGAACTCTGTATAAAATACTTATGGATCTGTGAAAATCGCAAGGAAATATTCATCTAATGGATCTTGCTGATGGTTTTACTTTACTTAAACTTGACGGAGAGCAGGATTATACCAATGTCCTCACTGGCGGATCTTATCAATTAGAGAAATGCTAGGTGTACAATTTTTTTTGTACATAATTTGTACAAACTAACATCAACCATTGGATTAGACTTAATCTCCTTTATATCATATTTATTAATTGTCAACACAACAATTCGATGGTTGTTATTAGTTTCTACAGATTTTGTACAAAAAAAGTTTGTACACCTAGCATTTTTGTATCAATTATTGGGACATTATATTCATATCTATCCTGAGAGAGGAATTTTAGTACAAAAAAGCAATACTCTCTTCTGTTGCTATGTGGCTTCGAATTTTGGGGTTACCACCGGACATTTTTCAGGCAACTCTATTGAAAGCCACAATTAAGCCGATTGGCACATTCCTCCATGTGAATAAACATACCATGCAAGCTGAACGTGGTCAATTTGCAAGAATTACTGTCAATGTTGATCTTAATCAACCACTTATCCCCCAGCTTGTTATTGATGGTTACCGTTATGCGGTTCAATATGAAGATTTATATAATATATGCTATGGATGTGATCGTTATGGTCATCCCAACGAAATCTGTCTTTATCGCCTGGATGTCTGGAAATGTGGTTGTTGCTAATCAGCTTTATCTTCCCAAAGTGGTGTACTGTCGATAATAGCAAACAAAGATAATGCAATTCCTCCCTTTTTGCCTAATGTATCTGAGCAAACACAAAAATTATCTCTATTTGCTCATGGACCTTGATTGTTGGCTGACAAAACAGGAAAACATCCTGTAACTGTTCAAATGGCTTCTCGAAAATATGGGTTGAAAAATTCTACTTCTGCAAAATACAAATACTCTGGAGCGCAAATCTCTAATCCAAATTTTGCAACATCATCTAAGTTCAGTGTCCTTAAAAATCACACCGCTGATTATCATATTAGCGAGGAAACTTAAAATATAGAATCTGGTATAATGTTCAACTTTAAGTCTAATTCAAAGAATTTACCCTTTGAATCTACTTCTGCAGGTTCAATCTCTATTCCAAATAAATGCAAACCTGTAAGTGTGGCTAAAGGACAGTCTAGCAAACCACCTGGAAATAAACGCCAACAGCATGAGTTTATATCTTCATCTTGGTGGTCTCCAGATTCTCATCAAAACTCAGTAACGGTTCGTCCTCTACCTAAATCAGACATCAATATTATACCAGATTGTCCGAATCAATCCCTACCCACATCCTCAGTCATCCCTATACCCCCTAAATCCTAATGATGTGACACGAGCAACTTCTGTTATGTCCAAGGCTGTTTTAGATTCAGAACCCAAAGAGAATCACACCTCCATTCATATTTCCCATCCTCTCTCGGTTCTTGTCTCGGCTTCACATACTGATCCCTTAGAACACCGTGTACATGACCCAGGTCCTAATCTCCATAAAGGATTTTATGTGGGTTAAAAAGGTAGATTGCAATATTGCGCTCAATCTGAAGAAGCACTGGAGATGGATCTTACTAATAATACAAGTTATATTGAGATAGATCAATCTGAAGATTTTATGCTGCCGCATCAAGAGAAAATTACTAATTCCATGCTCCCGTCCCTATCCTAAACTCAGGGAAGTTCCTAGTTTTAGTAACTTTTAATGACTTCTAATATTCTTTGTTGGAATTACTAAGGTATAGCTAATTCTCGTACCTTAGCTACTTTACTTTATTATGTAAAATCTTATCAAGTTGATATTGCAATGCTTCTTGAACCACGTATAAGTGGTAATGATGCAAAGAGAATTGTTCATCCTCTGGTTTCCCGTACTCCCATAGGATCGAAGTAATTGAATCCTCTGGTGGTATATGAATCGTGTGGAATGCAGAATTTCTGTGCAAATCATTTTTAATGATTGGCAATTCCTTCATACTCGTATCTCTTGCCCTAACTCTTTTCGTTTTCTTTGTACTATAGTTTGTGGAAGTCCACATGCTGGAACAAGGCGTGGCCTCTGGATATCGCTCCATTCCCTTACAGAAACATTAATACACCCTGGCTTTTTATGGGTGACTTTAATGTGATTGTAAAACCTGCTGAAAAATTGGATGGTTAGCCTTCATCATGCTGTATGCTTTTCCGTAATCTAATTCAGGGTTCTCTTTTGATGGATGTAGGTTATATTGGATCGAACTTCAGATGAAAAAGAGGATCCTATCTTGAACGTCTAGATCGCATATTGATTAATTCACCAACTACTGTGTATTTTGAAGGTATTTCAGTAAGATATTTGGCGTGTCTGGTTTCTGATCATTATCCTCTACTCATTTCCTTAACTGGTCTGGTGTGGTGTCTTTACGTTCAAAGAGGAAATTTCAGAGATATCTTGGATGCTGGGAATTTCATAGTCATGGGATGAATGGTTTGTCTCGAATTGGTGTCAAGATAATCAATTCAAAGAGGCTCTTTTTGCTTTTAATGAAAAGCTGCCTGAATGGAAATTGATCTTTGGTGATCTTAATAAACAAAAGAGACGACTCTTAGGTAGGATTGAAGGGCTGCACAAAATTGGTGATCTCAATCAACATCAGGGTCCTGTGAAACTTGAAGTAAAGCTGCGTATTCAGTTAGAAAAAATTCTATCATAGGAACATGAACTGAAAACTCAAAATTGACGGGCTAATTGGATGATTTATGGTGACATAATTCTTAAGCCCTTTCATTCATTGTATCGACCTCCAAAACAGTTTAGTCAGATTACTAATCTCAAACCACGCAATGGAGACTGGACAAGAGATAATCATCTTACAGCTCAAGAGATCACTTCGTATTTTATTGGTTTATATAAGGATACTGGGATAAATTCCCAAGCTGACTATCACATTTTCAATGCTTTTCCAGTTATCTCTACATCTTCTCAACAGCTTCTATCCCAGAGAGTAAACACCGTTGAGATTCATAAAGCAATCTTAGATACGGAAGCATACAAAGCCTCTAGGTCAGATGGACTACCTCCGAGTTTTTATCAGCATAACTGGAATATTATTGTTAACTCAATTTCCAATTTTGTCAAAGATTCATTCAGTCTAACTCAAATGGATCCTAGTTTGAACTGTGGTGTTATTGTTTAATACCTAAAATCAAACCCCCATGTTTACTGGAACATTTCAGACCCATAACACTACTTAATGTCTGTGTGAAGATTGTCTCTATGTTTATTGCGAACATGTTAACTCATATTATGCCCGAAGTTACAGCATGTGCTCAGACAAGCTTTATACGAGAGCGTAATATTATTGATAATATTGCTATTGTCAAAGAAGCAATTCATGAAATTCAGGCCAAAAAAACAAAGGGAAATTGGATGACAGTTAAAGTCGATCTTTCGAAGGCTTTTAACAGAGTGCGTTGGACTTTCATTGAAGCAACTCTACATGACACACAATTTTCTCAAACCTTAATCAAATTGATTATGCACTCTCTCTCCCGTACATCCTTACAAGTGCTTTGGAATAAGGAACTTGGTGAGTGTTTTAGTCCACAAAGGGGTGTTAGGGAAGGAGATCCACTCTCCCCTTATATCTTTGTTCTCTGCATGGAAAAGCTTTCTCATATTATCAACTTGCATGTTCGAGGAAAATATTGGCATCCTATATTATTTGGTAGACAAAATTTTGCTCTTTCTCACATCATGTTTGTAGATGATTTGGTTCTCTTTGGTGAGGCGTTTATTCGACAAGCACTGATGATTCAAGAAACACTGACATTTTCTCTAAGTACTCTGGTCTAGAGATTAACAAAGCAAAGTCTAGTATCATCTTATCGCCCACGATTCATCAACATATGGATAGAACCATTGGAGAGACACTAAATATTCAACCAGTAGCAGATTTTGGGAAATATCTAGGAACAACTAGGTCGTCCTAGACGTGGTCACTACATAAAATTGCTGGGAAAGATTTTGAAACGAGGACAATGATCGAATGTGAAACGTATATCCATGGCAGGAAGGGTAATTCTTTGTCAATCTATCCTATGATGTGTTCCTATCTACATCATGGAGTCTTAACTACTATTGAAAGCTACAAGTTCATCCATTGATAAGATTCAAAGATCTTTTCTATGGGGTGCTAATACTGGAGAAAGTGTCTCACACCAAGTTGCATGGGACACCGTTTGCCAGCCAAAGGCACAGGGAGGTCTTGGTTTGCATAAAGCCATACATAATAATATTGCTATATTACTGAAGCTTGCTTGGGAACTGATCAGTTAAAAATTATGGAAACTTCTCTTTCTTGCAAAATATAATTTAGAATATGTGAATCCGGCTTATGGCTTCCAAAAAATTCCAGGATCACCTCTCTGCAATCAACTTCAACTAATATGAGAGGTCCTTCTCTCTGTCTAGGATTGCATATATAGGCTGGGTTAACATATAAATTCTGGCTTGATTCATGCTTTGCCTACCAAGTAAATGTAACATCCCCCTCTATCAATTTACATGATCTAACCTTTCAATATGTTTTGCCCTCAGGACAAAGGGATTTGATATGGCTCTCTCAACTTCTTCTTCCAAATGCACTGGTGCCACATGATAGATTGATTTGGTGTCCATCAATTAAAGGATATTTCACAGTAGCTTCTGCTTATGAATGGATTTCAATTATGCAATGGGATCAACCATCTAGCATTTGGAAGTTAATCTGGAAATTGGAAATCCCTGAACGAATCAAACTATTTTTATGGAAAGCAATACGAGGAGTATTGTGGACAAATCACGAGTGTTATTGCGGAAATTTGACATTCTCCTCAATGTCATTTATGTGATCAACTTGAGATTGTGCTCCATATCATGCATGATTGCTACCGATCTCGCATTGTGTGGAATACAATAGCCTGGAATTTATCATCCATCTTATGGCAGGAGGTGAACCCATGTTCCTGGTTTTTTCATAATCTAACACAAATTCACATGCAGGATGGTCGTCGATAGGATACATGCTTTTCAATAGCATGCTGGTTGATTTGGTCATCACGTAATTCAGAGATCTTTCGGGATGCACATACAGTTACTAAAAGCTTAGCCATTAAAATCATGGCCTTTGCCAATAAAATTACAAGAACCTTTCAACTTGCTAGACGCAAACAAATCTCTCATACTACTTCAATCCAGGGTTGTTTAGTTCAAAGACTGGAGGAAGTAGTGCCTCGTTCCAGCAATTTTGTACTCAAGGTTGATGGAGCAGTTTCCCAACTCACGCAAAAAGCTGGTGTGGGTGATTATACTTGATCAGCAGGGCCAACTATTGCTCACTTTTGCACAGAAGATTGGAGTGCGTGCAGCTCTATCAGCCGAGCTATGGCTATACATGGCTTAGAACTAGCCCTGAAGTATGGGAGCGACGACCTTATGTGTTATACAGATTCAGAGGTGGCTGCAATGTTGGTTAGACGTGATGACAATAATATGGAAATGAACCCATATATCACACGAATTGAGGGGTTAAAGATGCACTTTGCTAGTGTCTTATTCTATCAGCTACCAAAATTAGAGGATCAGCAAGCTGATGCACTAGACAAAGATAGTATCACATTCTGAAATTGGTAGACTTATGCACATTTGTTTCAGGATTGCTTACATTTATTAATTTTTGTTCCACGAGACAAAAATTAGTCTCACATCCTAATTTTATTAGTTATGGAGTCGAATCTGTTGTCTTGTTTGCATTGGCACCGACTACCAATGTGATCCCCTTAGGCTGTCCGCAATCATGGAGAAAGTTTCCTCCATTTTTACCTACACCTATCACATCAACTCACTTTTCTCTCACTCCACCTCATCTTTTCTACACCCATATTTTCTCTCTCTAATCCATCCTTCATATTCCACTCCCTATATTTTAATTTATTTGATATATTTTAATATATTATAATATATTGTAATTAATTATAATATATTTTAATTGATTATAATATATTTTATATTAATTTATTAAATTTTTTTTAAATATAAGTGTTGGAAAGAGAGTGGAGAGAAATCTTTCCACTCTCTTTCCACCACAAAACATGGTGGAAAGAGGTTGTAACCTACTACCGGATAAAGAGGCTGGACTCCCCTCTGTGGACAGCCTAAGGAAGGACGTTTTACCATTGGTATGTATAATATACCTATTTGGTCATGCTAACATTGTATACATAGGTTCTATGCATCATTCCCCAAAAACATATTGAAGACCAAATTGTTCTCTGGCTCTCAAACACATCCAAAATTTCAATTTAATTTCTTCCAGTAGTTTCTCAAAGTCTCGTTGATTCATGTTGAAAGATAGCAGCATTATTGCTCTTCCAGATTATCCAGAATGTGTTGCCAAACTGCGAGCCAAATCCGCTTGATTTGAGGCGGGTAGTCATGCTCACAGTGTTGTGATTGGAGATGTAGGGGATCAGCCGAAAGTCTTGGGCAATTGCAATCATTCAAAACATGTATTCCACAGTGGAGCAGATATTGGGCACTGCATGTTGAAGGTTCCCACAGATTGGGAAACACTTGTTGGACTAGTTTAAATAGGAATTGTGGAGAGGAGAATCTATCACCTTGATATCATGGTTTTAATGATGACACCCACATTCTTAATATTTACCCCACGTGCACCCACACACGAGACCCGTATTTACGGGCTTGATTTACTCCAAGGCCCGATCACCCGATTATGGGTCAGGCGGCCCGCGACCTGTACTTATGGGCCAGGTCAAATTTCTAGTTGGGCCGATAATGTTCAATATATTTATTTTGCAAGAACAATTATGTTTAATCAAAACATTATAATGTAGGTACATATTATTAATGGATATGATATCCTATCTACAAACATTAAATAGTCACATAATATTACATACTATGTTTGATTATAGCATAGTCACATAATGTGGGTGTTCTGTACCTCTAATTGATTTCTCCTTTTAATTTTCATTTTCCTTTTCCTTTTGATTCTCCTTCTCATTTTAATGTGTTTGAGTGTTTGGGAAAATCATAAAAAAAGTCATTCTCATGATCAATTACATTTGTTTTATTTACAAAATTGTCATTAATAAGAGAAAGAGAAAAAAAAGTAACCTATTACCTACTTCTAAAAAAATGACTTTTGAGTGGAAAAAAAAGGAGAAGGAGCAGGAGAAGGAGCAGGAGCAGGAGAAGGAGCAGGAGCAGGAGCAGGAGCTGGAGCAGGAGCAGGAGCAGGAGGAGGAGCAGGAGGAGGAGCAGGAGGAGGAGCAGGAGGAGGAGCAGGAGGAGGAGCAGGAGGAGGAGAAGGAGGAGGAGAAGGAGAAGGAGAAGGAGAAGGAGAAGGAGAAGGAGAAGGAAAAGGAGAAGGAGAAGTGAGTATTAAAAACACTAATATTGAAATAATCTAAAAAAAAGTAGAAGGAGAAGAATAATTAAGTTTTGTAGAGGTATAAAACACCCCCTAGTATAAGTGTAAATTACTATGTATTACATATGGCGGAGTCTATATGGCCCCACTCAAATACCAATATTGTGACCTTCCATTTTAATTTCGGACACTGCCAACGTTCATTTACCGAAATTGGTCACATGATTGGAAAGTCTATATACATGAGATCGAAAGCCTCATGTTTTGATAGAGTTCTAACGACTTCATCCCCGGTAATTTTAGTATACTTTTTTCTCTTGGGCTAAGAGTCTTTACCTCTGCCAAAATATGAGACTTTCGATCTCCTATGTAGGCTTTTCAACGGTGTGACCGATTTCCATAACAAACGATGACAACGTTCGATCTGCCAACGTTCATTTACCGAAATTGGTCACATGATTAAAATAAAAATATTGGTATCTTTGGGGGCTATATAGTCGCCCTCATAATATATTATTGTACATATGATCTCTCTACGATAATTACAATATAAAAATCAACAATTACCTTCACCATTATAGACTTGTCGCTCAAACTGGTATAATACAGATATGTGTTATAAAAAGATATGTGTATTTTATTTGTTATAACTATAATTTTGAGGTCGTGTTATCGAATATTGGATTAGACTTATTAAAAAAAATTAGACTTAGTGTAAATTACAATAAAAAGTACTATATATAAGGGTTCCAGTACAATATATTAATATATGGTAACTTATAAGCATATGTTTACAACATAATGGTAATTATGATACGGGTATGGCTCTTGTACACAACTCTTAGGTGCGCAGCCCATGCACAACCTACCTGGCTGCCACTCGTTGTCAAAATTGGTTGCACCATTGGAAAGCCCATATGTAGGAGAACAAAAACACCATGTTCTGGTGCGATCTCGATGACTTCATTGCCCGAAATTTCTAACCCTATTAAGTACTACTTAATCCAAGGGAAAATAATTTTCAAAATTTCCGGTGATGAAGTCGACGGGACCACACCAGAATATGAGGCTTCTGATCTCCTGCATATGAGTTTTTCAATGGTGCAACCAATTTTGACGAAAGGTGGTGCCTAAGTGTGGGTTGTGCATAGGTTGTGCACCTAAGGGCTATGCGCACGAGCCTAGTTTGTATGATAATATTACAATTAATATAACATATTGCCGAGTTAGTCCAATTTTGATCAAAATATTACTTATGATTAGGGATTTTGGTATGCATAAAATTTGTGTGCACATTAGTACACGATATTGAAATTCTAGCTACAATCATCAAAATCGGTCACACCGTTGTAAAGCTTATGCGTAACAACTAAAAAGCCCATGTTTGGGTGTGGTTCCGACAACGATAAATTCCCTAATAAAGGATTGCTTTTTACCCAAGGAAAAAGTTGCAAAAAAATTACCGGTGGTAAAATAATTAAAATTGCATTGATACATAGGGCTTTTGATCTCTTGTGCATAAATTTTCTAATGATGTGACTAATTTTGATTATCATGATCGAATTACAATATTGTACACCATTGTGCACACAAGTTTTGTGGATACAAAAATTCATGTACTTAATGTTATTATTGATTCCCATGTTTGTAAACAAAATATAACATAAGGTTCATATGCTTTGTTGGATAAATTTGTAGTTCAATATTCACTTACTGAATATATTATATACTCCATTGTCCAATATCAACTTCATACGCTGAGTGTTTATAATATTCTCTTTCCTTAATATAGTTATAAAGTTCTCATTAAAAATACTAGAATTTCGCCTACCAAAAAAACATACTTGAATTTCATTTATTTTAAAACTAAAATCCAATAAATTTATTTTATAATATAAACTATATTAAACAAATTATGCTCAATTATAATATTATTAAACAGATAGGGAATATTCATAATGCTAATGAAATCCTATCTCAACTTTTTTTTTGAAAGGAAATCCTATCTCAACTTCATATTATAAGTTATAGTTTTTTCATACCAATCCAATATTAAGGGAATATATGAATGTAAGCTGCATTTTACATATATGTTATCATATTTAAAAATTGACTATTCTGTAGATTGTTGATTATATAAGTATGATCAATGATAAACATAGGTTTCAATCCTTCATCCATGTCATAACGGGATTGAACAAACATATGACATTTAACAAAACTATGAATGTGGCTCCCCTCAATTATCGTATGACACATAGGGATTGGGCTTTTATCTCTTAGTTGAATGGTGATGATGATCTTCAACACTCCCCTCAGTATTATAGAAGATATCTTGAGCAATTTCTTATTCTTGTCACATTTTGAAGCTAAGGATTCTTACATAGGATGTTGTCCGGATATTCCAACCATTGACCAAATCTCTCTGTTGTGGAGAAATGATATGTTGAAGGAAGAAAGATAATCATGTATCAGGAGTTTGGTGACCACCTTGCCAATGTAATTGCACAAACTATTAGGTCTATAATACGAGCGTGAAGAAAATACACGAGAAGACATCGTTTTTTTAGCCAAGCACACGAGAAGACATCGTGTTCCTGGGCACTCTCACCATTCGTTGAGACAACCATGATATTAACCTCCTCCATATCCGACTTTTTGCATAACCCATCATTCATTGAGATGGTAATTAAGGATGGAGTAAGCTCTATAAGAGAATCATCCAAAATAATAAGGGACCGTGAGTTATGTCTCAAAACGATCGCTCAAGTATTGAGCACTGTCCTTAGGGTCCTCAAGCCATGTTCCTTTTCAGCTTTCAACCTATAAGTGTAGGTTCGTTGTCTTACTTTCTTCAAAATGTTTATGAGACTAATGGGTTACAACATAAAGCAAGACAAAAATATAAATGAATGGAATATTATAAATCTTCAACATATAAAATTTATTTTTAATGAATATTACTCAAAATTTATTGGATTTCATTATATTAATTATTATAATATACAATATCATTATTGATCATTAATTATAATTATTAAAAATTATTGAAATTACAAAATTTGTCATAATAAATATAATTCATTATATATAATATATTATAATACGTCAATGTAATCAATAAATTTGTGAAATTATGTAATACGTCAATAATTTATAATTCATGTAATATTTATTATAATAAATATAATTATAAATATTATAATTAGTTTTAAATATTTATATAATTAGGACGGTTCCGTGTTTTTCCTCAAATCTCTTCAAATTGGTAATTTAACACAATTGTTTTTTTTTAAATGACCTTCTTCCCTCCGACGGCCAGATTTTCCACCTCTCCAGCGAAGAAATGGTTCAATCACCACTCCGGCCAGATTTTACACCTCCGACGGCTGTCTCCAGTCCACTTTCTCTCCATCGTCGGTCGTGTATTTCGACATCATCCATGGCAGATTCGACAAAGATGGGATTTTTTTGCTGAAATTGTTCTCTAATCGCAGAGATCGTGTCGAGATACCGACCGATCTCACCAGCAAGAATCTCTCGCCGCAGTCGTTGCAGGAGGAGGAGACTGCGAGAACTCGTGGAGGGGTTGCCCAATAGCATCAGAAAATCTCCCGATTTGCAAAATATCTGGTCCAATCTATAGGCCCGACTGCCGAACCGCGGCATTTTTACCGCAATCGGAGAAAATAGCTAGGGGTTGCCTCCAGGGGCTGGCGCCACCGTGCACAACGGAATTTACAGGGTACGTCTCGTTTCCGTGGGTCCTCTGTCCGCCGTTATAGGCGCTGAACGTGGAGCCGGAGGGGTTCATGGAGAAGGTCAGGGATAAGGGTATAATCGTGCAGTGGTGCCCGCAGGAGGAGGGGTGTTGGAACACCCTTCGCTTGCTCTGTTCCTGACATCGGCTGGAACTCGATGGTGGAGGCGCTGGTGAGCAGCGTCCCGGTGGTGGCATTCCCATTCTGGGGGTAACGGATGCGAAATTCTGGGTCGATGTGTTTAAGGTGGGTGTGAGGATATGCAGGGGTGGAGGGGAGATCGGATCATACCCATTAGATCATCCATAAGTGAACCGTTTAGATTTAAGGAAAAAATTGAGTGAAACGTCTTGTATAATATTATTATATTATAAAGTCATCATATACACCTGTCATCATATATTCATACATCATATTATATATTATATATTAGTTTATACAACAAATACTTATCAAAAAAATTTTATACAACAAATAATGATTAGATTTGCATGGTCCCATTGTAGTCCTCTTTTAACATATCAATTTTATCCCTAATGAATATTTAGACAAATTTGGGATTCATCAATCCCTTCGAAAATGAGTATATCGATCTGGAGGACAATTCCAAATGCACTACCTGTAGATGAATGTATTTAACGAAAAGGTATCAGCATTGCATCTGTTTGTGTGTGCTGTTTGAATAACAAAAAGATAGAGACAATTGACCATCTGCTTTTATATGGGGAGTCGGCGCAACACTCTTGGAGAACATTTGAATCAAAATTTCTTGTCCCTCATTCCATAGTTGCACTGGAGAATAGATTACATCAATGGAGCTCGATTGCAGGAAGTAGTACATTGAACTTCTGCAGGACGCTAGCTCTTGTACTGATATGTTGGTGTATATGGAAAAGTAGATGTCATGCTAAATTTGAGATGGTTGCAGTAAATTTTGATTTGGTGGTGACTGAAATAAACAAGACTATAAGAGACATTCTACAGAACTCTCGAAAATCCCAAAATGGCTTTGGTGTAGTTTATGGGGAAAAACTTGTTACCGTATGGACTAGAACAAGTCTTCATCTCAAAATGGCTTTGGTGTAGTGTAGTACTTTAGATGGACTGGATGCAGGCTGATTCAATAAAGTATGACTCCTAAGCTTCTTATATTGATCTATATTATATGTTCTTTTCTGACTTTACACAATTTTCCTATGCTTTTGTATTTCTGAGAAGTCAAGATATACTCAACTTTATCTCCTTGCAGAAGTTTAAAAAGAACACTGGGTAATTAGTTTTGCTTTTAGAGAGCACCCTTTCATTTTGGAAGTGGTCATATTTAATTAGCAAGATTTCTGGAAACTAAATTATATATTGAGAAAATATACATGCACATGTATGTATTTATAATATATATTTATTTATTCTAAATTTTGGTACTATTAGCTGTTAAATTTACTCTATTAGTAGCAATCATATTACACTTATTAATTGTAATTTTATACAATTTAATATTATTGTACTGGTAGTAAAAAGATATTTTATTATATATACTATAACAAAATAATTCATGTATATGTACATTTAGCAATATATAATTAGACTCACAAGTCACACGCTTCAGGCACAACTAATAAATTATGTCAAACAAGCAATCGGGGAGTCTATATAGTTACATAACTGTACACATAGTTATACACAGTAATTTTGGCCATGGCCACCGCCTGCATCCGAAATTGGCCTCACCGATAGAAAGTTCCTACACTTGAGATCAATAGCCCAATGGTCTAACATGATTTTAGTACCTTGGGCGTCGTTAATTTTGTTATATTTTTCCCATTGGGTTAAATAGTTCTTATTAATTAGGGTTTGGAAATTTCCAGCGATGAAGTCGCTGGAATCATATCGAAGCATGAGTTTTTTGACTTCATGTGTATAAACTTTCTATCACTGTGTCCAATTTTGATTTTAGGCAATGACAATGACCAGAATTACAAATATGTGTATAAATATACGTAAAATTATGTAGTTATATAACAGTCATCAGGTAATAAGTTATACAAGTATATTATTATATAACTTGTACATAATAATGAATAACTTAATCTAAATATGACAGAACATTTCCATTTTACATATTTAATAATTATTAATCATATTGCATATAGAAATGTTATACTTGCACATTTTATATATAAATTTACAAATTTAAAACATCGATCCCATAATACATCTATATATTAAAACGAGAAGTGAAACGATATTAGAATTCTACTCTTCTTTATAAGTAACTGTCATTTTGATTTCTCTTTCACCTCATGCGATTTTGCTATCCGAGAGGCAGCCATGCGCAGTTAAGTCTTTTTTTTGGAGTTTTGTAGTATTATATTATTATTTTAATAAATTTTTCACCTTTGTTACAATTTTAAATATTCCGCGAACAGCTCATCGTTTGCTGAAACGGAGAACACCATAATTATCAGCGCGCCGTGCGCTTCCATATGACATGCGACTTCATATAGTTTTGACCTACTTATTATTTATTTATTTTTATTATTTTTTATAATTCAGGCAAAAGAGATAAAATTTCCCCTGCGGCGCGTGCGGCCACGCGCGAGCTGCATTTTTCGTAAGTGTTTTTGTAGTAGCCGTGACTTTAAAACATGGGTAATATGCTAGTTCCAATTCAATTAATAGCCCATCATTGATATATTATATTGTGATATTATAATCGATATTATATTATAATATATTATGAAGCTCACAGAATATTTCTAATATTTTATGGTGTATCTCTAACAAAATGCAATATAATATTCTGTATAATTATCATATATAATTATTCTTTATTATATGTACTAATATATTAGGATAATTTGTTACAATATCTTATTATGTTAACTACAATTAGTATATTGTTAAGCAATATATTAATATATGGTATAACAATATAATTATATATTGTGGTTTATTTAGAAATATCACTGTATGAAAGTATATATTATATAAAATTTCTATGGGTAAGTTCAGCTACCCTCAATATATCCTTCAATATTTCTCACAAATTTGGGTCATTTATTTCATTACAATCTAATGGTCCAAATTTAGTTAATAAAATTGTAAACTTTTTTTTTCTTTTTATTTAAAAGAGGATTAATAGTGGGTCTCCATTTACCCTCTCATGACTCGAACCCTCGACCTATTGGTTAAAGGTGAAGCGTCTTACCAACTATGCTGCACTTCGTTGTCAAATTATAAACCTTCATAATTACCAAATAGCAACAAAATTTGTGGTACATAAAGACTCAAAATTGGTGGAGAACACAGTCAAATCTAAACACTTAGCATGTTTTGAAAAGAAATCAACAAGGTTCAGTGCACCCAATTTCAGACTTTAAATCAAACCAATCGAAATAGTCATAACCACCTTATTTTTTGCATCCAAAAAACCACACAACGCAAACGTCATTACTGGCTTCATCAAGAATTCTACTTACAGAAGCACTGTCAATCTTCCTTTCTCCCCCGTTTCCATTCTCTTCTTCTTCTCTTCTAATTCCTTGCACAAATTCCATGAACACTTGTATAACGCTGCAAGATTTCTCTCCCCTTCCAGCAGCAGAAATAAACTTGTTGCTGGATAGTAGTTGATCAATATTTGTGTTGACAGAAGATGGATGATGAAGATCGATATTAGCATTCTATTGTTAAACTAAAATAATTGAAGTCGTTGACTCAAATGGCGACTGACCTTAAAATTCTCCCATTGTTGTCCTCATTTTTAAATGATTTGATTCTCATTCAAGTTAAAAATACTATCATGTTCATAATTACCAAATCATGTATCTTTGGGAATTCAACTAGTAAGTATTATATATGTACTTTTTCAGTACTTAATGATTGGAATTTCGTATATGAGTAATATATGTCATGTGGTCTTGGATGATGAGTTCTAGCAGCTTCTATTAAGGTGAATTATAGTTCATGTGTCTTATATATCATAAATCAAACCAAACCAAACGTACCCAGTAAATTTCGCCCTTAGGCAGGGTCTGAGGAGGGTAGAATATACGCAATCATACCTCCACCCATCAATAGGATAGAGAAATTATTTCCGTGGAGACCCTCAGCTCGAAAAAGAAAAAAAGAAAAAAATAGTAATAATAATAGAATACAAAAATAACAATAATAATAATAAAGAGAAGCAAATGTAACTGAAATAACTACTTACCCCTACCATGCACTACATCCATACTGAAATAAATTAATGCCTATACAAATAACGAACAGACTAAATAACTGCATTCTACTCTTAATAGATGAAATACAATTATATGCAATTTATTTACTAGTATGTCCCACTTATTTCTATCAGTCTAAATGCCTACACAAATAACGAACAAACTTTATTTAACGACGATAATCAATATTACAGCTTCTTCGCCGTAGAAGAATTAAACCTTAAATTATGAACTCAAACTCTATAAACTCTAATGCTAAATTTTATTTAACGACGACAATCAATATTATGGCGACTTCACCGCTGAAGGCTAAAACCCTAAATGATGCATCCAAACTCTATAAACCCTAAATGATCAACTTTATAAATAACTTGTAAAAAATAAAAAAAATTAACCTGTAAAAAATTAAAAATTAACCCAAAATAAAAAATAATAAAATAAGTAAATCGAAACAGTATTAAGTTACGTGTCTTATATATCATATATATATATATATCATATTGTCTTCGGGCACAAGTTATATCTAGGATACACTGATCAATCTAAATATTCGATGTTCAATATGTTGTATCTGGTCATGGATGGTGGTTGACTAATTGGAGTCAGCTTCCACCTTTATGGTAGTTGGACTTTGTGCGAGCCATGGATACGGTTGCAACCATGAAGGATTTGATGCACCTAAGGTTATGAACTCTCCACGGCTAAACTGTAAATATCATAACTTGGTACATTTATATTTAAGTTTTGGATTTTGGTTTTAGGATTTCGAAAATTCAGTTTCCTGACATGTAGCTTTAGATATGGACAATTTCTAGTAATATATGCAATACATAATATAATGTATTATATATATCACAAAATTATTTTGGTCAAGTCATTATATATTTATTGATAATATGAATTTGTACTTCACTAATAGATATATATTTATATAATGACTATTTAATGGTTAATAAAAATTCATTCCGTTAACAAATAATTAATAGCTATTAATTTTAATCTTTTAGTAGCAATCATATTATATTTATTAATTGTAATTTTATACAATTTAATACTATTGAACTGCGTCTTGAAAGGTCATTAGTTGCCAACTACCACAATTAAGGTCATTAATAACGCCCGCCTTGCGAACACGTGTGATTTCAAACTCTCATTTTTTGGAATTACGGACTTTTTATCAGACCTCGAAAGAGGGTGCATATTACGAAATTCAAGCTCATCATGTTGGTCAAAGAAAAAATTGGCCGTCCATCAGAAGGGGGTACTAATTCTATGTTGTACTGGCAATTTCGCAATGAGTATAACAATCTCGGTGTCACGGGATATGGCGGGTAGACGATGGATGCGGGCACAGGCAGCTGCAGATGAGGTTCTGTTTCCCACTTTGGGGGTAAATGAGGGTGTGGCCCCTGGTGTACGCGGTACTCCCAGGGGTAGTGCCACTAACTGGGGTGAGCGGGGAGCCTACTGACTCCTCCTTGCGGGTTCAGGTGACGATACTGCGTAGGCCCACCACATGATCACTACTATGGCGGCAGCATTTGCATCTGGGACGACTACACCATCACTGTCGGAGAGTAGCCCAGTTGTCACGGGCCTTGCCAGTCGAGTTCCTCGAGGTGGGCAGTTAACATTAACTAATTGATTGTGATTGTTTGGGTTCATCCGCTGTTTTGTTCTATTCAAAAGGAGGTCTACGTATAAAAATTTCGCTTCAATATAACACGCCTTTGCGAGGCAAATGTTTTTTGCCTATTAAGTGGTGATGATCAGTTAGTATCTAGAGTCTAACTTTATATAGAGTGATTAGTTATCAAACAGTTTTGCTTAATTTATCCTCGTCCTTAAACAATCTATGTGGTGGCTAGATATAAAGAAGCATGTTATCCAAACTACTTGGTAATGAGTAAGGCGAATGGAAAATGGAGAAAATATTAAATTTTGAACAGACTCATAGCATGAAAATGCATGTTCTGGAGATAAATATAATGAACTGTTGCGACAAGAGATAACATGGCGACAGTGAAAGAGAAAGGAAGCTACAAAGACAAAATGACATTAAATACGGACCACGCAGGTTAGCAAATATAGAAGCTCTCCAAATTATCACGGCTACTATCACTAATGAAATTGTTGGATGATTTTGGAAATGGTGCCATCTGATTTGTCATCTAAGCAATGACATAACACATGGACAAAAAACATGGACTTGCAAAGTTTTTGTCCATATTCTAATTTTTCATGATTTTTTTTACCTCATTACAATAACTATCATTTTGAAGATGTATCTTTCTAAAGCTCACAAAAAAGGTTAACATTTTCTCATATTTTTAGTACAAACCAGTGATTGAATCTATACATTAATTAAGGCAGCTTGGTCTGGTGACAATAAGGTAAACTTTAACTTAAGAGGTCTCGAGTTCAAGCCCAGCGAAAGTGCTTAGCCATGCCTAATCTATAGGAGCCTTTAAGCTGGCTCTCTAGATTAGTTGAGAGTGTAAAAAACTCTCAAATACTGTCTAAGTAGGAGCGAGAATATTTCTCCCATTTACCAATCTAAAAAAAATTGAAACCATACACTGCTACAACCACTCTAATCATGGAGTAGTAGTTTTTTTTTCCCGGAAAACATGCATTTTATTTAAAAAAAAAAAACAGACTAATTTACAAGGTCAGTACAGCAAATACTTATTTTCACATCCTTAACGCCTAAAACAGACACAAGCCTTAGCTGCGAGGACTGCAGTATAGTGCTACTCATTTCTGGACTTTCAACTCCAGATCCAGATAGATGGCAGAAGTGTGAAACCTCTTCACATTAAGCTCAAATTCAGACTATGTCCTCAAGGAATCATAGTTAATATCTTCCCAATCAAAGATAATCACTTCCCATATCGTCAAGATAGTCACTTCCCATGCCCTCAGGAATTCATCTGAATACGGGAGAGTAACGCGACATTTTATTCGGGAGCTTCGACGAGGTTTAAGCTTGATGGAATTCTTCATTTTCCCAGGTTTCTTCTTGATATTTTAAAGAAGAGCCTGCTGATATGGCTCCAGTTCAGGGCCTGGAGGGAGTCTGATCCGTAGCCTCTGATTCATCTTTCAAAACCTGCTGTACGTCATCCTGCAAACCAGCAGAACCTTCCAGGGATATATCTTTTTCAATAGGGCCCTCTATTAAGTGTGGGAATATATGAAATAGCCTTAGGGTCAAGAGCTATTCCTTTAACCGGCATTTCACACCCCTCTGTTTGCGTTTCATCAGTACCAGGCTCCTTATTTCCTTCCCTTTTTTCTCTGCTAGCATTGCCACCGGAAAGATCTGCTATGCTCCTGTCATCTTCCTCCACCATGTCTGCCCAACTCTTTCTTCCTAGACATTCCTGATTTTTCTCATGTTGCAGGTAATTCTCAGACTGCTGGTTAACCTCATGTTGGAATTTCTTCCCCTCATGCTGACAATCCAGCGGTTGCATCTCCACAAAATCAGAACTCAGGCTGCGGGAGACCCCCTTATTCTGCCCCTGCAACTTACTCTCTTCCATTTCAGTACTAAAGAGTAGTGTCTCAGCAATAGTGGTCAAAGTAGCAGCACCTTGTTCCCTACTTATTACAAAGACATTCATGTTTATATCATCCCCCTCCGGGCTTGCTATGTCCACTTCCACAGTTTCAGAAACCTTACAGTCATTCACTGCCTCTTCACACACTTTTTGAGGGCCAAGATCAGCTGTATCACCTGAAGTATTAGCTGTTTTTTTTTTGTGAAAGCAGGCCATGCCTCAGGGTCCAAAACTGCTTTCTGATGCTGTATTTTAACCTTCCATTTTGCTTCAAAAATTTGTTCCTCAGTGACTGAAATAAAGAAGCATAAGATATCTAACTCTAATAAGACCTAATTGATTTAGGATATCAGCATCCTGAAGAAGACAGAACTGCTGTTGTTTTAATCAAGACTTCCCCACCATTTATGCGAAATACTGAACAATCAACATAACCTGCAAGAGACAGTATGTTATTCATCATATGAACCTCTAAAATATGATTCTGATTGCCAATCAAACATGTTTCCAGCCATACATCAGAGTGAGGAGGTAACTGATATTGCATTTTGTCTACTTCAGGAACTAAATCAGATAAAGAAGCTGTTCTACCATGATTAACAACAGAGTCAATAGGAGAACCAGACACTTCTTTGCCAAAATTAACTTGCAATTTATAGCTACCTAACCAGATTTCATTGAGCTTAAGTAACAGGATCTCTAAATTGAGAATTTTAGGGTATCTGATGAAGCCATACCTGCAACCTAGCCGATCGGGATTCTTTGGCAAATGCAGATCCATGATATATAAATAGAGAAAGTCTCAATCATTTCCAATCGAGACCAAGAAGAGGGGAAATTAGTGAAAGTAAAATGACCTGGATGCTGCCCAAAGTCTCTGCATTCGATTCTGTTGAATTTCTGGCTTCTGCGGATACACATTCTGTTGCTGAGAAGCGTCAACCTTCAGGCGCTCAGTTCCGACTGGAGCTACAACCACGTCTGGAATTGAAGTCCCAACCACAACAGATTTTGAATTCTGAGCAACAGTCAGCAATTTGTTCTGCGACACTTGATCCAGAACCTTAGGAGAGACTTTGACTGAGTTTGCATAATCCGAAATTGGAACAACCCCCTCAAGTGACGACCAATGGAAACCGTGCGGCAACATCATGATCGATGCACAGTGTGGCAGAGCAATTGCCGACCTATGGACCGGCAAGACGATGGCGGCCATCTGGCCGTCGCGTGGTGGAGGGACACGCAGCTACTACACGAGAATCGCACTGTGTGTGTGAAATCGCATGTTTAGTGCATTTTTCACGAGAGCACCGTCCAAGTTAAAAGTGATTGGCTAAAATTTTCCCTATGAGCACTAGTCACAAATAAGTTTAGCACAATTTTTCATGATAGGGAGCAGTTAATCTAAATCTTCTACAATTTCTAAACATCCAAAATGCAAACTGTTGAAGCCTAGCTTCATAGCTGAATTATGGGCATTCTAGGATCAAAAAGGACATCTAATCAATATCTTGATTCCAAATCAAGAAGCTCCTTGATTTCTGCTGATTCAGTTGACACGTATGGTCTCACCATCAATGTACTGTCTCCCTCCCGAGGCGATAAATACTTCACACCTATTAGCTTCAAGCCTATACAGGAGAGGCAAGTCCACCATCAAAAGGTGCAACTTGGCTGTGTAATAAATTTGTTACTTTGCTCAATCCATATTTGACATTTGCAGGACTAAAATGCATATAAATTCAGACAAAGCCAAGTTTTGCATATTTGTAAATAAGGGATGTCACCAAGTAATCAAAGAGAGAGAAGCAAGAATCAAACTTATCTAATGGTCCATTTGTTACTTGAAAGGAAAAATGAAACTATCTAATTCATGGAAAAGAAGTTAGATGCAAATTCTAACTTACTAGGTCGGCTAGCCAGAACAATTCATCCTACTCAAATCTAAAAGAAATAGTTTTCAAACCATGTAAAAGAATGGGACAAAATAAAAAGGTTGAGCATATTTTAATAGGGACATTAATCTAACAAATAGCACTTACTGTCATCTACGCGTCCATATAAGAATCTCTCTCCTTTCCAGTATTCTAGAGGTCTCATCTTAATTCGTTTGCTTCTTCTCACTCCAGTTTCGGTCATTTGCACATTTGATGTTTGAGTTTTCCGCCTGTTCTCGCGCATCTTTTCTATTCGCCGTCCTCTACATTCCTGCGCCTTCAACTTACGTGTGTAATTCGCGAACGTGCTTTCATTGCAATCCACAGTTCTGAAGGGGGTGGGTTTACTGAACCCCCTATATACTGGATGGCCCACGTAGGTTTTATTCTGCACTTTTCTGACTGCCCGTCCCTCAACCCGATCTGGTGGCGTTTCTGTATCTTTTGAGCTGAATTCAATGATGTTTGGGCCTTGGCCCAAAAACTGATCCGTTGCCTTCTCTTCTGC
>JAOYMZ010003431.1:0-24017 GCA_025802335.1 Pinguicula primuliflora | reverse complement strand
TATATTGACGGCGATACATTGATTTGTGAGAACAGAGAGCCAGCGGGAAAAAAAATTTGAAAAAAAAAGGTTAATACTATTGGAGCAAGAAAAATGTTTTGGTGTCTTCCCTCTAAACAAAATGTAAAAATTTGAAAAAAAAAAAGGACCGTTGTACGGGGCCTAATGGATTTTCACGTACATTTTTTTAAATATGTTGGTACATCGTCTCCGAGAATCTTCATGAGCTAGTCCTGGAATTCTTTGTAGGCTCTGAACTATACGAAATCATGATAAACACTTTAATATGCATTATCCCTAAAATTCCAAATCCAACCAAATGCCAGTACCTTAAGAACGTTACTAAGGTACTAAGGTCAGTACCTTAGATCTATAAGGCTCCATTTACTGCAGATTTAGGGTCGAGTTTGATTTTGATTACGAACGTTACCGGTATCAACATCAAATGTAGTAAACATTTTTTTAATATAGTAAACACATTTTCTGTTTGATTTTGATTGCGTTAGTTAAGGTTTTGTGTGTTTTTTTGGATAACCATGGTATACGGAACCATTTTTTGGTCTGACTAATCCGTGGGATCCATGCAAAGCGATCCCTCCACATGGACCGGGTAAGCCTCGGGCCTTTGGCCCGCGGTCGTGTTTACTTTGGAGGTTTTGTGTGTTTACTTTAATTTTTTACAATTATGTTTACTTTGAAATTGATTACGCAGGATTAAGCAATTAAATGATTGATGAATGTTCGAAATATCTATGATTTGTATCTGATTTCAAAACGTTCGCTATCAACATTGAACCCCTATCAAAACAAGTAAACAAAGATTAAGACCAAAGGAAACTTTAAAAAATCAACAAATTAACCACTTGCACGAACTGCGATAACTACCGTAATCAAATGCTATCACATGCAGTAAACGGATCCTAAGTCTATGCTCTTTCACAGGCAAATTGATCACTCAAATCTTGGTTAAAAGACTTGCAACAACCCTGTCACTCATAATTTATCCTCAACAAAGTGAATTTATAAAAAGCAGATAGATTTTTGATAACATTCTATTAGCCCAAGAAATGCTGCATCTGCCAAGTTGGATACAATGTAGCAATCAAACTTGACATAGCCAAAGTATTCGATAGAGTGTCATGGATTTTTCTTATCTCAATTCTTAGGTCCTTTGGGTTCTCTAAAGGATTTATAGACATGATTTGAGAATGCCCAAATTCATGGATATTTTCACTCGTCGAGGGAAGGAGACTCGCTCTCTCCTTTGCTCTTTGTAATAGCCTCAGAGGTACTCGGTACAAATCTAAACAAAGTAATGGTAGACAAACCATGATGTACATATAAAGTTCCCACTGGTTGGCAAAGAATATCTCAATCTTACATATGCATATTACATTATTATATTCACCTAAGGTACTAAAAAGGCTCTAGAAGTTTATCTCAAACTCCAAAACAAGTATGAACAATGCTTAGGTCAATCCATCAATATTTCCAATAGCACATTTATAATATCTAATAAGGCACCAAGAACAAAAAGAAATTCAATCTTCCACTGGACTGGAATAAAACACTCTCAACTGCCTATGGTGTACTTAGGTACAACACTATATTATTTTAGGAAAAACCCAAATTTATTCCCATCCTCATAAAAATCTAACAAAAGCTTGATGGCTGGAGTACAAAATACTTAAGTCAAGGGGGGTAGACTTACTTTATTAAGATCCATTCTTTACAATATCCCAATACATCAACTCTCCTCTAACTCCACCAAAAAATACCCTAAAGGAAATTGAAAAGCTCTTCTCAAATTTCTTATTGGGAAAAAAAACAGGAGTCCAAAAATTAAACAGCAAATCCTGGGAAGACATTTGTATACCACATCAAGAAGGTGGCTTGGGCTTAAGAAGACTCCAAGATCAGCTCCATCTTAGGTTTGAAATTATGGTGAAAATTCTGTAAGGGTGACTCACTATGGTCTTAATTTATGCATGACAAATATTGTAAGGAAGCACCCTAAACCTCACCACTCTCATGGGTGGAAGCATCTCATTGAATTTAGAACTCTAATATTGCTACATAGTAGATGGTTCATAGGTGAGGGTAATGTGAGTTTCTTCAATGACAGATGGATGAATGGTAAGCGTTAGCTGACATGGTTCAGGTTACCCTACCCAGCCTCCTAGTTAAGCATGCTCTACATGAAAACTCATTGCACCTCTCTAGCTTACAACAAGTGATTTCTTCAAACTCAATGCTAGAGATTATGAAAACTCCTAAGGTTTTAGACCAAGATTCTCCTTGCTGGGAACTAGAAGGTAAGTTTTTTTTTTCAAACAAAATAGCATATGATCTAATCAGATATAGAGGGGTTAAGGACAACAGATGCAGTCAAATCTGGAGTTCTACACTTTCCACAAAACTTGGTCTGTTTTTTATGGAAACTCCTGCATAATCTTCTACCTGTTGATGTAAGAATTCAGGGAAAAGGAATCGTGTTGGCTTCAAGGTGTTCCTGGTGCAGTTTCAACCCCCTAGTTGAATCACTGGACTAGGAATGACAAAATTGTCTTACCACGCCGGGGCGCCCCAGACATCCCTCGACATCGGGGTGGATCCGAGTCTGGGGCAGGGGTTCTGGACCCGACCAAGACCGGGACACGGACCCACCTAATTTTTTTAAATGTAAATATATTATGTATAATAAATGTATAGATATTACATTTAGTATATTGGTTTCATTGTTACTATTAGTGTGTGAGGTTATGGATTCAAATTTTAGAATCCTCAATTTTTTGATTTTATATCTAAACAAATAATGGTTAAGCAAATAATGGTCTGGGGAGTCCAACAAAGAAACATTTACTCAGAAATCTAATATATAAAAACAAGCTGCATATAATGGGTGTGCACGAAACAAAACATGAGGAAGTGAACATATTTATGGTGAGAAAAATGTGAGACAAAGTGGATTGTGATCACGTATATAAAACTTCGACTGGAGCAGCTCAGGAGTTTGATACCCCTGACCATAGCTAGAACTCAAACAGGTTTTTATCAAAGATAGAAGCATAGCACAAGGCATTATATGCGCAAATGAGGTGATGGAGGATGTGAAGAGATATAACAGAAGATGTGCAATATTTAAAAATGATTTCCAAAGAGCGTTTGACTCAGTTGATTGGAAATTTCTGTTTGACATGATGCAACAAATGGGATTTGATCAGATATGATAAATCGGATTCAGGAATGTCTATTTACAGCAAGCATTTCTATAACGAACCCAATTATGAAATGTCAAAATTTCGAGCCTGTTATGGCAGTGTGGGCCTATGGCCCACACCCGAGCCCATATAATTCTTAAAATATCAAATCTGTCATGGGTTTATGATAATTCAATACGTTCAAAATACACGATCTCAAACATCGTTCATACATTGACTAAACATAATCATAAAGATACGAAAATATCCTGAATACATAAGCGGGTAACACACTATGAAAAAACAACAAAAGGCCCGCAATAACTACCTTCTGGAGCTAGTACCTCTACATCTGCAAAAGAATTTATACATGCCCCGTGAGCTACAACGGGCCCAGTAGGAAGAGGAGGCTTAAACCAACATTTAAAAGTAAATCAAGTTCACATTTTCCGAGAGTATTTGAAAGGCCCACGGCCAAACCGAACACAAACTTCCAACTCAAGTAGATATTCAATTTCGAAACCTCAGCAACTAAATGACTTAGCCAGCAGACTGATTATTATCAGACATGGTGTTTAAGAGGCCTGTGGCCAAAACGAATTCATGTTGTCAAACTTACAGTTATTCATTTCCAAAAACATCAGCAAGTAAATGACTTAAACCCTGCAAAAATTGATCAACTCAGACAGGATTTCCACACCAAAATCTCCACATTTAATAAACCCAATTTACTACAGATTCCATCCCAGCTGAGGAGAAGACATCTCAGCTATACAAGTAGAAATTCATCTCCTGCCAATGGCAGTCAGTCATTTTCCCCATTTATATGCCCAACCAGTTAAAAGTAGCAGAAATGTATCACATATAAGTCCAGCCTAACAATCCAAGTGAACCAAATCCGGTTACCTAACCTCTAAGTCCAGTGGAAGTAGAAGTCGCCCTTTCTTTAGGGATTCCTTATGTCTTTGATTCGGTTTCAGATCTAGTTTCAATGAGAATTGCTTTTTTTCCTTCCTAACACGTATAAGACTCAACACAGCAGATATGAGAGCACAGATTAAACATAGCATCAAAACTGCAACACACACTATCCTACTAACACGATTCACTTACAACTAGAACGAATTTATTCTTTTATTCTCCTTTCCACCTCCCTCAATTCGGCAGTACTCAGGCGAGTGATCCTACGGAAGTGCTTGGAAATGGTAAAGAACGACGTACATCTCAGTCATGTGCACGACGTTCACCCCACCGCACCCGCCTACAACTGGACCTCCCCCTTCAGAGTTGCATCACTCCACTCCTGCTCACAGCCAGACACGAGGATCTCCAATCGTCGTGCAATGGTTCATACCTTTCGGCCGCCGCGTCAGGGGTTCCCATTTCGCTCAGTTTCGGTGAGTTTCAACCCACATTTCCAAAACCAGTAACCTCCCCTCTGTTCACCTCATTCACAGCGAATGTTCAACCCAGCATTGCAAAGAAAATAACGGAGAATGGATTATCGGGGGTAAATCTCACATGTTCAACCATTATAGCAATAGTATGTTTGGGCCTCGAAGTCACATAAGAGTGACTATTATAGTTGTTCGTATTTTAAATTTTGTATGAAAATATTTTATACCGTACATCCCCTCCCCCTTAAACACAAGTTTCGTCCTCGAAACTCATTTCATTGGGTGGGAGGAATAAATGTGGATGCATCTCTCGAATTGCCCCGGCTGATTCCCAAGTCGCCTCCTCCTCCAGATAGTTGCTCCATTGCACTTTTACGTAAGGAATCCTCCGCTTACGCTATTGCACCACCTTAAAGTTCAGGATTTTGATCGGTTCCTCTATTCGACTCAGGCTCCCCTCAATGGGAAATTGTTCCACTTCCAACACGCGGCCGGGATCACCTACATACTGACGAAGTTGGGGCACATGGAATACGTTGTTCACATTCAATAGATTAGGCGATAGTGCCAATCGGTAGGAGACCTTCCCTACCTTAGCCAAGATTTCGAAGGGTCCAATGTATCGAGGGTTCAACTGGCCTCTTTTCCCAAAATGTACCACCCCCTTCGTTGTAGACACCTTCAAATATGCTTTACTCCCTACCTCAAATACAAAAGGGCGTCTCCTTAAGTCTGTCCAGCTCTTCTGTCGATCTTGTGCTTGTTTCAAGTTCTTTCGAATGATTAACACCTTCTCCTTAGCCTCTTGTAACATCTCGGGGCCCGTGATGTGCTTTTCTCCCACCTCATCCCAAGAAAATGGCGACCGACATCTACGTTCATATAGAGTTTCGTACGGTGCCATACCCAGACTGCTATGGTAACGGTTATTGTATGCGAACTCCACTAGGGGAAGAAATGGTCTCCACGGTTTCTTAAAATCCATTACACAAGCCCTCAATATATCCTCAAGCGTCTGTATAATGCACTCGGATTGTCCATCTGTCTGAGGGTGATACGCAGTGCTGAGTCTTAATTTTGTGCCCAAAAACTTCTGTAAGCTTGCCTAAAACTTTGATGTAAACTGGGTATCTCGATCTGACACTATACTCAAGAGTCACCGTGTAGCTTAACAATGTTCTCTACATACTCAGCCAGCTGCATTACCGTGTAGGTCAATACGATCGAAACAAAATGTGCACACTTGGTGAGTCGGTCTACAATCACCCATATTGCATCATGCTTCTTCATGGGGTCTATTGGTACCCCAGTTACAAAGTCCATAGCAATATGCTCCCATTTCCACTGAGGGATTTCTAGTGATTGTAACAGCCCAGCCGGTCTCTGGTGTTCTGACTTTACCAATTGGCATGTCATACACCTAGTCACGAAATCCGCTACATCATGACTCATGTTTGGCCACCAATACGCCATTTTGAGGTCCTGATACATCTTTGTCATACTAGGATGAATACTAAGACGAGACTTATGAACTTCACTTAGAATGTCCTTTTCAAATCTACGTCTTCAGGAATCCACATCCTTCCAAACTTTGTTACTCGACCATCAGAAGTAGTTTGTACTCCGGAAGGATTATTTTCTGTCATCTTCAGGGCTCGTTGAATACCAACATCTTGTAGTTGAGCCTCCCGTATTCAATGCATGAGGTTGGGTTCGGTACATAAAGTCGCATCTGCGCCGAGATTGAATCCACCACTTCTACCTCCAGGCGATCCCACTCCCGAGTCTACATGGTCAACATGGTAACTGCTCCCTTTCGGCTAAGGGCATCCGCCACGTGATTTGCCTTCCCGGGATGATACTAAATGTCCACCTCATAATCGTTTATAAGCTCCATCCACCGTTATTGTCTCATATTCAGTTCCTTCTGTATGAAAATATATCGCAAACTCTTATGATCGGTATATATTGTGTATCGCGCCCCACACAAGTAATGTCGCCATATTTTCAGTGCATACACCACCACTGCCAATTCCAGATCATGGGTCGGGTAATTCTCCTTGTAGGTCTTTAGCTACCGCGAAGCATAAGCAATCACTTTGTCCCCTTGCATTAGTTCACATCCCAACCCGTTCTTCGAGGCGTCACTGTACACTACATAATCCATACCCTCTCTCGGCAAGGTATGAACCAGTGCTGTGGTCAACTTGTCTTTCAAATCCTCAAACCCTTGAACGCAACTCTCATCCCAATGGAACTTCACTCCTTTCTGCGTCAGCCTTGTAAGAGGGCGAGCTAATTTAGCAAAGCCCAAGAAACTACGTACTTCTATGATGGTTTTAGGTGCCGGCCATGCCATAACCGTTTCTACCTTGCCCGGATCCACTGCTACTCCTGCTGACGAAATCACATGGCCTTAAAAGGCCACTTCCCAATCCGAAATTCACACTTTGAAAATTTTGCATACAAGGACTCCTCCCAGAGTCGTAGGAGTACGACTCTGAGATGATTAGCATGCGTCTCTTCATCTGGTGAGTAAACCAAAATGTCGTCGATGAATACTACCACAAATTTATCCAGATACGAGTAGAACACCCGATTCATAAGGCTCATAAATACTGTCGAGGTATTGGTTAACCCGAACGACATCACTAAGAATTCGTAATGGCCATAACGAGTCCGGAAGGCTGTCTTCCCCACATCTCCTCCTTTAACCCTCATCTGATAATATCCCGATCGTAGGTCAATCTTGGAGAAGACGCAAGCACCATTCAGTTGATCAAACAAATCATCTATCCTTGGTAAGGGGTAGCAATTCTGAATCGTGATCTTGTTCAGTTCTCGGTAGTCAACGCATAACCTCATGGATCCATCCTTTTTCCGCACGAATAACATGGGATCACCCCACGGGGACATTCTAGGTCGAACATGTCCTCGGTCTATTAATTCTTGAAGCTGGATTTTTTAACTCCGCCAGCTCTTTCGGTGCCATCCTGTAAGGGGCTTTTGACACCGGGGGCCTCCTAGGAAGGAGGTCAATCCTGAATTCCACTTCCCTCTTCGGAGGCAAATGGGGTAGTTTATCCGGAAATACGTCAAGAAACTCATTCACCACTGGTATGTCTTCCACAGACTTCACTACACCAGGAATGCCGATCAAGAATGCCAAACACGCGTCATGTCCTCGATGGACCAGTCTGCGAGCTTGAATTGCTGATATCATTTCCATGGAGCTCATGTCCCTTCCCTCTTGTATTCCCTGATATGAGAGTATGTCTTTTCCTGGGGTTTGAAATAACACCTTCTTGTTCCTATAGTCGAGATGTGCGAAATTCGCCACTAACCACTCGATTCCCAAGATAATATCAAAGTCCTGCATTTCCAGCATCGTGAGATCGGACAGAATGGTCTTTCCCCCAATAGAGATCGGGCACCGAGCTACTTCCATAGTGGCCATAGAAGTCTTCTGAAGCAGGGAAGAGACCAGACAATGTACCAATAGTGGAACGGTATCAACTCCCACTTGCTCCACGAACCTCGCCAAAATAAAAGAACGAGTCATGCTACTGTCGAGTAAGGCGTAAGCCATTCAACCCAAAACACTTAAATGCCCTGCCATCACGTCCTCCAAACGCTCCTCTGCCTACTCTTGAGTAGTCACTGCAAACACCTTGGCTTGCCTGTGAGGTGGAGGCGGGGGCAAAGCCGCCAGTCTGGGTGCTGCCTCAACAGGTAGCAAGGTAAGAACCCCCCTGGTCGGCCATGTAGTCTGACCATGTCTGCGCTTCCCACAGCTGAAGCAGGTCTTGTTTGCCCAAAAATCTACAGTCGTGGGTGGACGGGGTCATGCACCAGTTGTCAATGCCAAAGGTGGCTTATGGTGTGATCCAGCGGGGACCTGGGCTCTCCCATCGGAGTAACGTGCTCTCTTGGCATCAACCTCCCCACTACTCACTTCTGGCCCAATCCTGACCGCAGCATCCAGTTACTCCTCAAACTGTTTTGTGATCACGCTGCTAACCGCCACCCTATACTGGCTAAGTAAACCCTTCCGAAATCGAAGCATCTTCATAGTCGGGCTCTCCATGGTATAGGGAGCGTACACTCTTAAGTCGTGGAATCGTGCATTGTAATCCAATATTGATTCCCCAACTTTTTGGGTGCAGTTCTCAAAGGCCACATCTGTTGCATTATCCAAGACTCAGGAATGTAATAACGCCGAAATGTGTCATAGAACACCTTCCAACTATGGGAACCATGGTCTAATAGACTGGGGGCTATCCCTTTCCACCAAGATGCTGCACTGCCTATCAAGTAGAATGCTACCAACTTCACCTTAAGGTCCTCAGGAGTCTCGCATGACAGCATATTCTTCTCCATGATGGCTAACCAATCCTCAGCATCACTCGGCCCCTTATCTCCCCTGAACATGGGTGTCTTCAGTTTATGGATCGCCTCCTGCTCGATACGAAGACTCCCCCGGGCCGAGGGGATCACTGTCTCGATAACCACATGTGCGCTAGCGGTAGGGGAGGCAGATGAAGTCCCAATCATGTATGCCGATGCCATAGCTGTGAGCATACGTAAGGCCTCAGGTGGAATCATCATCACCTGTACCAGGAGGGGGGGAAGGTGCCGAAGGCTCACCACTAGTACCAATCACCAGTTTCACCCCTGGAAGTACTGTCGGGTCAGCAGAGGGCGTAGAATCGTCACTTGCCCCAGTAGCACTGACTGTACTTCCTCGATAGTAGATCTGGTACGCATTACTCGTCCTCCAGCCATAACCTATGTTAACAAAGAGGGTTACGTAAGGCCATATAAACCTTCCTATACTATCGCCGAAATAGAGATTTCTCATTACTACGTTGGCAAGAACCTCGCTCTGATACCAAATGTAACGAACCCAATTATGAAATGTCAAAATTTCAAGTCCGTTATGGCAGTGTGGGCCTATGGCCCACACCCGAGCCCATATAATTCTTAAAATAATAAATCTGTCATGGGTTTCTGATAATTTAATATGTTCAAAATACACGATCTCAAACATGGTTCATACATTGACTGAACATAACCATATAGATATGAAAATATCTTGAATACATAAGCTGGTAACCCACTATGGCAAAACAACAAAAGGCCCGCAAAAATTACAGTCCGTCATAATGCTTAATTTTCACCTTCTGGAGCTGGTACCTCTACATCTGCAAAAGAATTTATACATGCAGGAACCGTGAGCCACAAAGGGTCTAATAGGAAGATACACAATTAATCACAATTTCTAAGCCTACTAAATCACAACAAGAGGAGGCTTAAACCAACATTTAAGAGTAAATCAAGTTCACATTTTCCGAGAGTATTTAAAAGGCTCGCGGCCAAACTGAACACAAACTTCCAACTCAAGCAGATATTCAATTTCGAAACCTCAGCAACTAAATGACTTAGCTAGCAAACTGATTATCAGACATGGTGTTTAAGACGCCTGCAGCCAAAACGAATTCATGTTGCTAAACCTACAGTTATTCAATTTCGAAAACATCAGTAAGTAAAGGACTTAAACCCTGTAAAAACTGATTAACTCAGACAGGATTTCCACACCAAAATCTCCACATTTAATAAACCCAATTAACTACTGATTCTATCCCAGCTGAGGAGAAGACATCTCAGTTATACAAGCAGAAATTCATCTCCTGCCAATGGCAGTTAGTCATCTTCCCCATTTATACGCCCAACCAGTTAAAAGTAGCAGAAATGTATAACATATAAGTCCAGCCTAACAATCCAAGTGAACCAAATCTGGTTACCTAACCACGTTCACCATTTGTGTTAACACGTATAAGACTCAACACAGCAGATATTGGAGCACAAATTAAACATAGCATCAAAACTGCAACACACACTGTCCTTGTCACACTATTCACTTACAACCAAAATGAATTTATTCTTTTATTCTCCTTTCCACCTCTCTCAATTCGGCAGTACTCAGGCGAGCGATCCTCCGGAAGTGCTTGGAAATGGTAAATAACGACGTACACCTCAGTCATGTGCACGACGTTCACCCCACCACACCCGCCTACAACTGGACCTCCCCCTTCAGAGTTGCATCACTCCACTACTGCTCATGGCCAGACACGAGGATCTCCAAATGTCGTGCAATGGTTCATACCTTTTGGCCATCGCGTCAGGTGTTCCCATTTTGCTCAATTTCGGTGAGTTTCAACCCACATTTCCCAAACCAGTAACCTCCCCTCTATTCACCTCATTCACAGCGAATGTTCAACCCCAGCATTGCAAAGAAAATAACAGAGAATGGATTATCGGGGGTAAATCTCACATGTTCAACCATTATCGCCACAGAATGACATTTAAGCTGACAACAACAAACACAAGCAGATTTGTAGCACAGAATCACACAATCAAGCAAAACATACAAACAAGCAAACAATTCTTCCTACCTCTTGCTACTCTTCTTTTGATACACCAGACTTGGCTATTTCTCCCTTCCTATTATTGTTGTTCGTATTTTAAATTTTGTATGAAAATATTTCATACCTTGCAATATCTGTGCTGGTTAGTGGAAGTCCAACAAATGAGTTCAGACCTCAAAAAGGATTATGACAGGTAGAACACCTTTCTCCCATGCTATTTTTAATTGCAACAGAGGCTTAACATTGGATATTACAACAATCTTATACTACACAGCAGTTTAGGGGATATAGCATGAGAACTACACAGATACTGCATCTACAATATGATGATGATACATTGGTTTTCACCAATGGAACAATGGCAAACATAAAAGCTATAAAACTGTCTCTGAGTTACATTGAACTTATCAGTGGACTAAAGGTGAATTACACAAAAAGCAGGCTATATGGAATAAACATAGCTGAAGGAGAAATGATTGATTTTGCAAATGAGCTAGGTTGCCAGATAGGTACAATCTTATTTACTTACCTAGGACTGCCAATTGGAGAAAATCAGACCAGATACAAACTATGAAACCCGCTGATCGACAAGATGCAAAAAAGAATAGTGAGTTGGGAACATAATTACCTGAGTTTTGGAGGAAGACTGCTGCTGATCAAAGCTATTCTAATATCTCTGCCAGTGTACTATATGAGTGTCTACAAGGCCCCAAAAACGGTGGTAAAGAAGATGTTAAGAAAGTTTTTGTAGGGTGGAGGATCGCGCAGTGTAGAAAAAAAATTGCATGGATTCCCTGGACTGATATGTGCCAGCAAATTATGGACAGAGGACTGGGAATAAAAGAGCTCCAAGCATTTAATGAAGCACTTGTATGCAAGTGGAGCTAGAAGCTCTTAAACACACAGGATAACAGTCTATGGAAAGAAATGCTGGAAGAAAAATATGGTGACTTCTACCGCTGTCTGCTATATGAAGGAAACACTCAACTGCTAAAATAACAATCAATATGGTGGCCAACCTGATCTCTCTAACTCGAATGACAAAATTGTTCTGGAAAAATGTGAGTAAGAAGATTGGCGATGGGTATGATACATATTTCTTGGAGGATAGGTGGAATAGACAATACAAATTGTTGGACCTATATCCTACTCTATACCATGCGGCCATAGACAAGTATGTATTGCTTGCACAGAAACAGAGTGTCGAATAGAATGGAGGAATAAATTGGAAATAGGTCTGAAATAGAAATCTAACCATGCAGGAATAAGAACGGGTGAACGAAATACAGATAGCATTATCAAAACACCACTTAACGCAAAATACAGTAGATATATGGATTTGGAAACCGAAAATACAGCCAAAATATACAATGAAGAGTGAGTATCATGAAATCAGGAAGAATAGTCGAGCAAGATCATTAGAAAAACATTACCTAGCTCAAATCTGGAACAGTTTTTTGATCCTCAAAGAGACGCTGCTGGCATGGAGAGTTCTGCAAAACAAGGTTGCCACAAAAGAAAACATTATCATAAGAGGAGTGGATATCGGAAATGAAATAGGATGTGGAGTATGTAATCAACACCTGGAATCAATTCAACACTTATTGTTCGAATGCCAATTTGCGGCGCTATTCTGAGATGAATTTTATATATGGATTGTTGGCCGGCGAAGAATGATCTCGGGCGAATTGTGGCCTAACTTCACAACACACATGGCGATGATCTCCTCAAAAAATGATGCAGAATTCTGAAAATTAGCCTGGATAGCAGCAATTAACCAGCTATGGCATGTGAGAAATATGAATTTTTTTAATCAACAAGTACTAAGGAAATCAATTGCAAAGCTTCAACATAGAATATGGGAAAGAGGTAGAGCTAGAGGAATGTTCAGAGGCCTCTCTATTGTTGATTGGGAAAGAGATGCGCTTAATTGTCATATGACTGTATTCCTAAACCCTTAAACGATAGATGGAGATAAGAGGAAGCAAACAACTCTATAAATATTGTAAATACGTGTGCTTACGTTAATGAATTTTCAAATGTTTTGCTAAAAAAAGTAAACCTGTACCGTTATACCGACCAACGAATTATTATTGGCCAATCCAACGGCTTCAAACACAATCCTGGACGTAAGAATTTTTAAACGGGATGTAATGCAAGGCTCGGGAGGCGAAAATTTTTCGCTTTAGGAATACCTAATTCAATTTTTAGAAGAAAAAATATATAAAATGACTGAGAAGAACTTATAAGATAATTAAAAAAAAATTGTAACAATCATTTTATATATATAATTAAGGAAATTGTTATTTTTGCCTCATTATTTGACACACCTAATAAACACACAAGTGTCAACAATCACAATAAGAATTGAAGAAAATAAATCAAAAAGGCTTAACGCTTCGAACTAGCTCGACAAACAATGTTATCCTCGCGTATACCTTCGCTTGTAGTGCTAGAAAAGAAATTGGATGATTAGGTTTAAATGAGTTCATGATGGCGGGCGTGGCCCAATAAATTGCTATGTATAGTGTATAATTCTTTTCAAAAATAAAACACTTTCCTATTCAAGAAAAAGAATGATTGTGACTGTGGATACATGTGTACCTAATAAATGTGAAATGACGAGAGAAAAATTTGGAGCAGTTTATATCATTTTTTCACCTTAATTTTTTGATGGCATATGGAACACTATCGAGTTATGTAAACTCAATGTCCTGTTGCAGTAGCCTGCAAACAATGGTATGTGATAAACCATACTTGGCAAGCTATATGTGACAGACTCATGTTGCTGAAGAAATTTGAAACTCATGACTTTTGAGTACAATTTACACTATCACTAAGTAAACCCATTTTTGATGTTTTTTTCACATTGTTAAACCCACCCATCTAATTTATTTTCACCATAGTCCTCATAGACGCCCACACCAATTAATGGGGTTCTCTCTTACATTTATAAATTTTTGATGCTCGAACGTAGGAGGCATGGTGAGGTCATCATGGGCCTAGCCTGGCGGTAGAAGGCATTGATTCTTATCATCAACATTTTGGTACTCTTGTTATCCAGCTTCCAACCAAGTACTTGAGTCACTTTCATACTCGAATCATAAAGTTGTCCTACAATAGTTTATTTCGAAAGGTGGAGGTTAGGGATGCCCATATCTATCCAATTTGAAATTTATTATTGGTAATTTTTAAAATTCTTTATTTTAGGATTAAGTAGTCCGGTTTTAGAAATTTTCGACTTTAATTTCCTGTGCATAAAATTTTCACTTATGATTTCAATTTCGATAGTACGCAAGAACAATAAGCCGTAATTTTTTTGATAAATCAATATCTGTATTAATAATAAATATTTACATAATTATATGATAGATTCTGTGTCTTCCCCTATCAGACTTTCCTCTCCAAACTCCTAGATTGTATCGCCTGAATTACAAAATCATGAGGGTCAGCAAGGGATCTTGAATCCAGAATTCGATTGAATCGAAGATGATGTTCTTCTTTTTACCTTTGTTCTTGTACCAAAATCATAGCTTGAATTGAATGGTTCAGACGATTTCATCAATATTTATCTCTGTTCCTCCAAAATGTCGATTGTTCCTGGCTTTGCACAATTGCCATATGGTGACGGCCCAAATGGCATATCACGCATTCTTCTTGATGCCTTGTGATTTGATGTTGCTGAAATCCGAATCATGCGATCCTTTTGTAGCTACTTCAGGTATATGTAACCATGTCAAGATTTCGTTCCATACCTTCACTGATTCTGTGCATTCGAAAAGAACATGATTTGTGGATTCTGGCAGCATATCACATAGGGCACAAAGGATCGGTAGATCTTCAGCGATGATGTGCCTATTTTGGAGATTTTGTTTCGTCGGCAGCCTATCTTCTTTTGACCTCCAATCGTGAATCGCCACTCTGACTTGTATATATCTGTTCCACACACTATTTAGTGCTTTGATCCCTTCACTTGATCACCTGCTTTGCATTTTCATTGATCTCGTGCATGTTCCTGTAAATGTTTACTGGACACGATAGTTGTTAATTCGTCAAATTCTGCTAATTCAAGTGAATCAAACTCCCTTTTCCATAGCCATGTGAAGTTTCATGTGTTACCTTTCCAGCTTTCTTGTTGAGCCATTGTTTTAATCTTTTATTTTTATTTTTCTGAACAATATGGGGAATTGCTTATGCAAATCTCCCGCACCCATATATTATACCAAAACTTGGTCCGTTGTCCATTGCTTATGCAAATCTCCCATTGTGTTTGGATCCAGGTTTTCCAAGTTCTACTTGTAAATTCTAGCACCGGTAAGATTGAGATCTAGTCCAAGATTGAGATCTAGTCCAAGATTGAGATCTAGTTCCTCTTTAAACAATAAACTGTAATTGAATTGTATATATGACAATACTTTCCATTAAATGACCCTTCACAACTTTACATATATTAAGGCAAAACACCAAACCACATGAATACATTGTAGCTGTTGGCGTCTGCCATTTGAGTGGTCCATCTGTTGTTCCATGGCGTGTGCAATAATACGTCCATGAATGATGGTCTTTACTTTCTTTTATTTTCATTTTTCACATTTTTATTGAGTAATTACTTCATTACCTATTTATTGTTCTCTCCAACTACGATGCATGGGTGGAACAAGTTTTCTTCAATTCTTGGACAGATATCGGACAAAATCTAACATGCTTCTCCGCCCCACTTATGCTTGTTCGAAACAAATTTTAATTTGTATATGTATAATATATGATGTAGATAATACCTTATATACACTAAAATCACAATGAAATCAAATAAGGGTCCGTTTACTGCATGAGATAAGGTTTGATTACGGTAGTTATTGTCTTTCGTAACTACCATAATCAAACTGGATAGCTGTTTACTAAAATTTTGATTCGGAGCGCTAAAATTGATCAGACGTCCCGAATCTCCCATTTTTTTCCTGAATTTGATTTGGAGCGCTAAACTAATTTCCTGAAATTCGTTTGAATTCGAGCATTACGAAATTTCTTTTGGTGTAATTGACAGAAACACCCTCGTCAATCAACAGGTGCGTACAAAACATCTCCTCTTTTTCTCCTTCGAAATCGATGACAGAATCCAACCCGTGAAGAACCCTACCTTCATTTCAACCTACACAAATTCGGCCTACGCGAATTCAACCCGTGAAGAATCCAACGCGAATTCAAACTTAGTTTTCCTGAAGAATTCAACCTACGTGAGGTAAATCTATCACCTTAACCCACTATATGTAATTTCTCGGTCAAGTTTGCTTGAATTTTTTCTCCGTCAATTTGGTTTGTATGAACCCTAGTCCATTCATTCCAAGAATTAAATCAAACGAATTTTTTCCCGTTCGAGTGTCGTCGATTTCTCGGTCAATTTTGCCTGAATTTTTTCTGGACGAATTGTACATTTCGACAATAAAATTTTTGGGAATTTTCTAGGTTTACGGTAATCTGGATGAATTGTAGATTTCTGTTTAATATGTATTTCTGTTTTGCTATTGTAGATTTCTATTTAATATGTTCAACATTCAATATATATTTTTCTGGACGAATTGTAGATTTCTATTTTTGCTATTGATTGTTCAAATAATTTCGAACATGCAGATGAAAAAAGGCAGCTACAAAATACCTCGGGACAAAACCAAAGTTCATGGAGCCGAAAAATCTCCTGGCAAAATGCCTGCTCCAACGGATATATACCAGAGTTCACCTTCTGAGGTGAGAGTTGATTCGCTTTACGTGCTCGGTAGGTGCCCAAAATCTAATTCTGAAGCAGTTGGGGACCCTTTGGACATAAGGGCTGAATACACGAAAGCAAATGAAGACCCTTTTGAAGACTTAGAGGAGCAGTAAGGGGAAAGTCCTACCAAAGCCCCCAGACGCAAAACTACCAACGCAAGTGAGGACGGAGGTAGTGGGGGAGTAAAGAAAAGGGACAGAAAGAAGGTATGGCTCCAATCTGAAGAGCAAGCATTGGTTGATAATGCGAAAGAACATGTGAAAGAAGGAAAGCGTAGCCAAGGAGGGTTCAAACCCAGATTCCTTGTGTCATGTGCTGAGAGGATTGTTATAAAGATAAGAGGGAGCACTATTCGTTTTGTGCCACACGTGAAATCCAAACTTCACGTGTGGAAGAAGACATGATCTGCTCTCCAATTTCATGGCCATGAGTGGGGTGTCTGTGGACTCGACCACTCATCAGGTGGTGGTTAAAAATGAAACAACCTGGGCTATTATTGTTAGGGTAAGATATAGTTATGTGATTGTGCATTCTGCAATTGTGCATTATATGCTTCTGTGATTGTGCATTCTGATTTAATACAGATAGTCATGCTTCTGTGATTGCGCATTGTGGTTTAATTCAATGTTGAACTTGTGTTTTCATATAGCCATGTGAAACAACAAGTTGCATTCCGTTTCTGGTTTAATCCAATACTGAACAAGTTGCATTCTGGTACTGAACTTGTGTAGTCATGTTTCTGTGAATATATGCTTTCTGGTTCTGGTTTAATATGAACAAGTTGCATTATGTTTCTGTTTCTGTCATGCTTCTGATTTACAGATAGTAATTTATCTTGTTTGTGGTTTAATATATGCTTGTCATGCTTCTGTTGTAGCTAATCCTAAATACAAATTATTGACGGGAAAACCATTTCCCCTCTATGAAGATTGTTGTGAGATCTTCGGGAAGGATAAGGCAAATGGTGGATACGCACGAGATGCTGGAGGTACTAGTGAGACTGAAGAATCCAAAACAATAGAGGAGGATGAAGACATTCGAGGTAACGAGGATGGTGGGGTTACTGAAGCACTTCCTAGGCCTCGGTGGAACAAAGGAAAATGGTCAATGCCCGCGGAGGATGAAAAAACATGCTCTACTCGGAAATCAGGACTTATGTTCAATTTCTACATGCTCCTGTTGACCCACTATTGAATGTTGCAAGGCGGTTGATGGATGATTTGAGGCCATACACGCAGTTTAATGTATGGACGCGGACTGCCATCGTGACTACCTCCTAGATAATGTCTTTGCCCGAAAAATGTGGATGATACTTTAGAATGATGTTCGTGAGGAGTGGCTCTGCTATCTGATTGACAAACTCAATGATGAACAGGCTGTTAAATTTTCGAAGCCAAAGTGAACCTGAGTTTTATTGCGTTCTGATGTGTATGAACATGAGTTTAGATTTCTGTTTTGATCAGTTGTATTTTATGAACTTGTGGTTTGGTCGTAACTTGTGGTTTTGAACTAAAACTGATTTATGTTTAATCTTCTCCAAGTATAATCTTCTGAGTTTGATACTTCAGTTTTCAAGTTTGATAGTTCAGTTTGATACTCCAATTTTTCAGTTTTTAATCTGATCCAATTTTGATCTTCTCCAGGTGTTAATCTCCATATTTTTTAGTTTACTTTGGTTGATAGGGATTCAATATTGATACCGGTCTTTTGGAAATTGGGGGTATTTTAGTCATTTAACCATCGTTTAGCTGTTCAATCAGCCTAAATCCACTTCAAAGTAAATACGCGAAATCATAACTAACTCAATCAAAATCAAACTCAAAAAATTGTTTACTACGTTTGATGTTGATATTGGTAACGCTCCAAATCAAAATCAAACCGATTGATTCACTGTGGATGGAACAGAGGGAGCTTCAATCTCAACATAAGATGGAGGATCTGGCGCCTTTGTTTCAATCTCTGTCGGCACCGTTGAAATCAAATTTGCTACCTCGGCCATGGTGGCCAGCGGTCGTTGTTGATCCACTAATCAACTCTTGAGATCTAAATGTTCGGCCGATTCTCACACAAATTGCGAGACAATCTCACGATTGAGAGAGTATGTGTAATCGCACCACTACTAGGTGAAAATCGCCATCACGTTCAAGAGGAATTGAAAATCCTAAACTGGTAATTCATGAATCAAAAACCAAAAATCCATTACCTTGGTAGGATTCTTGGACTCCATCATCGGGAATTCCTTGTTGAAAGTATTAGATAAAGAAAGAGATCTCTCTCTTATTTTGTGGGATTTGATGTACCAAAATCCCAAGATCTTACAATTGAAATTTCGAATACACTCGACCCGATGGGTTCGGGCCCGTGCGTGTGTGCGTGCGTGGGCCAATATATAATGATTGTGGACTTACACTCTTAAAAGTCAAGACAATAGAGTGAAGTACCACATATTATTATATACTAGTTCATTTTTCTGTTTGTAATCGGTATGTGACGATTGTACGCTAACACCATCCCGCAAGTCCAACTGGGAAGGCCCTGTTGAGACTTGATTATTTATATTATCTAGGCTAGCTCAATTAATCTCAGACGTTCTAGGTACATCAATAATTGTTGTTATTTCGTAGCTTGTGTTATTGGATGCCTCATTTTTTGTGTGTGGGTACGTGTATAGAGGGCTCATGGGTCTTATTTTGGTCGTTAGACCACAGTGAGCTCTAATACCAAAATGAAACAAGATAAAAAAAAGGCAAGAAGAAGCTTCAAGAAATCTTTGGTCTTTTTTATAGCATGTGTTATTGGATGTCTTTTTTTTTGTGTGTGGGTAGGTGTATAGAGGACACATGGATCTTTTTTCTGTCGTTACACCATAGTGAGCTCCGATACAAAATTAAAAATTAGAACAGACTCGACCTGATGGGTTCGGACCCATGCATGTGTGCGCGCGTGAGCCAATATATAATGATTGTGTGCTTACAGTCTTACACTCTTAAAAGCTAAGATACCAAGGCAATAGAGTGAAGCACCACATATTATTATATACTCGTTCATTTTTCTGTTTGTAATAGGTATGAGACAATCGTATTCTAACTCTTACCTTATGAAAATATGTCTATATATTGTACATTGGACCTTTCATTCATTAAGTTTTTCAATACAAAGGACAAATTTCTCTCAATATGGTTTTGGAGCAGGTTTTCATTCCTGCATAATCATCATCCACCTTGAATTTTCCGACTGAGAAGTCCGACCGTGGTTAGGACGTAGACGACGGCACTCACGTAGGTCACCATGATACTCTCCCAACAACTAGCGACAAGTATTCAAGAAAAACAACCCAGTTCATAATCCTCCGAAGAACATGATAAGCTTATATTTTATCACGTTTTGAGCTTATTTAGACTAATGTTTTCACTTCAATATGCCCTAAACACTTGTTTTACACCTCAATCTGTGTTCATTTGTACTTACTAGGTCAAGTGCAACATTTGAATGTGTTATAGACCGATTCTATATACATTTGGGACAAGGAGACAAGGTTTCGCCAAAACTGGTAAAGATCACCAACCACCAAGAAAAGAGGCTTAGCCATTTTGTTGAAAGCTAGATGAATATTCGGGTTTGCCATTCTAACAGTCATATCTTCCAAACTACTTTGATTTCCATGCTATAATTTCTCCAGAAGCAAGATTTAAGAGTCCTCTACAAGTCTCATTCACACAATAGAGACATTTGAAGCCGTGAAGTAAGACTTTGGAGTCAATCTATTCATTTTGGGTAGAAGGAAGCTAAGATAACTGGGCAACCCCTTGCAGCATGCGTAACTCTTGTAATACTATGATGGTGGACTATAAACTTCATAGGGACATTGTCCTAGTAGTCTGTAACGACTTTCATTCAACCACAACACACATTGGAGGTGGTGGACTTGGGTGATTTGGCGATACAAGAAGAAGAGGTCATTCTGTGGGCTCCGGTGGAAGGATTCATTGGTTGCTGATTTCAACGGATGCCATGGCTTGCATTTCTTGCTCATTCGTGTTTGTATTGGCTCATGCTCGAAGCATGAGCTAAATTCTCTAGACTCAAGACTCGGTTGAGCCGAGCTACTATGTTTTGAATCAGATATTTATGTATCTAATGTCATTGTTTTGCTATTCTATGATGGTTGTGCTTGTTTTATGTATGTTTATGTCATTTTGGCCGACTGTTATGAATTATCTTGGTGATTTATACATGTTGAGGGATCACTTGTATAGATTAGACACTAGGCACCTCCACACCACCGCCCTTGGGGGATGACCCCTAACTTGTGGTGTCATATTCAAAGAACTGTTCATATTGAGATCTTTCATTCACTTGCATGCTTGAGGTAAGGCCGGGAGGCAAAATTTCCATCATGTTAAGAGGATTGGCTAGTAAACCTCGGAAGGGGCCTAGTTATGAATGAGTTCTATAGTCTAGATAGGCAAAAGTGATGTTTGCTTGATGCATAAGTAAGATTCATTACAAAGTAGTTAGGCAAAACACCTAAGTTTTGAGCCATCTCTCTCTATTGTGATTTCCTACCCATTCTACTGTGAGTTTGGATTTGTTGTCTTCATAGCAATTGATCTACATTCGTTTAGGTTTCTAATGGAGTTGGTTTCATTTAATTCTGCCCAGTAGAAAATATACCCTTATGAATGCTCGGTTACCTTGAGGCTAGCTGTGAGTTTAAAGCATGTAAGAAATTGCTCTCTGTGGATCATGACCCTTACTCTATTTCATTATATTATAATTTGACCATGTGCACTTGCACGCATCAGAACATCAAACGAATCTAATGATAGAATTCAAGTTGAATAACCACAATTATGTATTGTGGGTGCACCTAATAGAGGTCGCAATTGTGGGTCACGGCTGCTATAAGTTCTTGATCGAGAAGCCACCAGTCGAAACGGACCTAAGATATAAATCATGGAGGAAGAAGGATCTCCAGGTTTTCTCCTGGCTTACAAACAATATGGATTTCAGTATCGTGAGAGAATATATTTTTTTCCGGCATCTGAGATTCTATGGAAGACATTGGGAAAGGCATTTAAATCAATGGAGGATAGCTTGCAAATATTTGATCTAAACACAAAGGCTGGGCGACTCTCACAAAACCATATTAGCATTGAAGAATATTACAATATGTCGAATAGTTGGTGGATGGGAATTGATCGGAGGAGGCCGAACCCTATGTAGCATGAAGATGATATTGTGAAGTATAACGAACTACAATCGGAGGATGGATTGTGTACCTTTCTTTCCGGATTGGATAAGATTTTTGATCCAATCATTCGAGAAATCTTGAAGGAGAAGACCTTGCTGGGAGTTGATGAGGCATATGCCACCATCCGAAGTAAAGTAGTTCACTGGGACATTCTCAATCTGGTGGTGAACGCAAGTGAGGCAGGCCATCAAACATCGGGCTTGGGTTTCGGGCTTACTGTTCAAAGGGCCCAACCCATTATGGCTCAGTCATGATCTGGCAACACCCCAAGCCCAGTAACCTTAACCCATTTAGAGGATGTGCTACATCGGTCGGGTCAACGGCCGGGCAGGGAAAATTTTAGCGGATTGGATGGAACCCGTCCCAGTACCTTTGACCCATCTTACCCAAAGAGTTGTCTGCCGTACCAGAGTAGTAAATCTGTCCCGTTTAATGACAGCCATCAGTCAAAACAAGGAGGTTACATCCCGAACTCATCATACTGTAAGTGATATGAGCACTGTGGCATATGAGGACACCTGATGAAAGAATGTGATGGCGTGCAGAGTGTACATAGTCAAGTAATAGTACAATGCAATGAGCAAGGGTCAGAATCCACGGGGAGCAAGATATACATGTTTCAGTTTACCACCATTCAGCTATGACAACAGAAACTTCAGAGGTGCATAACTTCTAAACTACAAATCAGAATAATACAAACTAAAATTCATTGGAAAGATATCTTAATGAGGTTCAAATGTTCAGAATACAGTTTTGTCAGATTCACAACAGAAATAGCCCAGTAAATCAGAATAGGTTAAGTGATTCAAAGCTGCAGTTTATTGCCTTGGCTAACATGCATCAGTTCAGTATCCAGTCCTTTCTATCAGTTATTTTCCATTCATTTCACCACCAAACTCCTATATAGTTGGGCTCATCTCGATGCACCAACTAGTCTACCTAGCAAGTGAGAGTGTTGGCTTGTCAGACCTCATCTCGAGCCAAATACTAGGGAAGGAAAGATCTATGGAACAGTTTGTAAATATGGCACCTGAGGCTAGGGGATTTCCCCAAGGGCGAAGGTGTGTATATGCGAGGTATTCTACTCAAGCAGAAGCATCTCGCGAACTACCCGAGTTATGATGAAGTTTATAGAATGTTGTCAATATTCCAAACTAATAATCTTAGCATATCATAAACTGAAATGAAAGCTAACAGATATTAAGAACTGAATGGATGAATTAACGCATGTAGCTAGGCTCAACTGAGCCTTGAATCTATTGAGCTTAGCTCATGCTCAAGGCACAAGCTAATACAACTGAAAAACAAACAGAGTTACAACCCATATTGAGCAAAAACAGCAGCTGGAGCTTGGCAATCTGCAAGGCCTCCTCTGTTCTCCTCTTGAGTTCTTGAATTTTTTTGGTGTCGCCTCCTTCGAGATAAAAATCGGCCCCCTTGTTCAAAGTGAAGCTTATCCAATGTATAAGCCCTAGAATTTGTTTTTTGACCTCCTGGCCCTTCAAAAGTGTGAAGAACACGTGAAATGGTGAAGGGCAGTAGAGTTCTTTTCTGCTCAGGTGCACTGGTTTGCTGATATTGCTTCCAGAATATTCTTTTGGAGGGCTCAAATGCAATAACTCCCTGAATGTAACTTGAAGGGAAACGGCTAAGGACTATTTTGTCCAAATCTCATATTTTTCCTCCCAGCCGTTTGAAAGTTGTGCACCAGAATAAGGGCAGGTGAATAATTGACTGCAGCCAACTACCAGAATCTGGATGTTCTGTCATAACTCCTTGTGGCGGCTGAGTTTAGCTTGGAGGTCTCTGAGTAAATGTAGATAAATTGTTGTCCTAACTCGTGGCAAAATCTCAGCTTAATCCCTCCAGCTATTTGAAAGTTATGCACCAGACAAGGTTATTGCAGTAATTTCTGCAACTTTACCAGATTTGGCTAGGCAAGTTTTTAACAACTTTTGGCCCTTTCCTCTTTTG
>JAOYMZ010003420.1:0-24017 GCA_025802335.1 Pinguicula primuliflora | reverse complement strand
CCCTATGAATATGCACATGGAGAATGCAAATATTACTGGTATTTTCTGTGGATGGAAGGTGATTGCATTTGCTATGAAGACTATTAATGAGATTTGTTCAACTGTAGCAGCAGCTTTCAATACACTTTTTGTGCTCCACATTAGAAAATGATTAAAAAATAAAATAAAATACAGTTTGCAGATAAAATCTGTTTATGATCCTCAGTTTTTTTTTCCTTTTTTCTCATTGGTTTGGATGTTATTGCTTTGGATGTTTTGTTCTTTATACGCTTCACAACTACCATATCCTCTTCTCCTTCTCTTGCACTCTCTTGTAAGAAGAGCTTCTGAAGAGATGGATCATCAACATGTGTGACAGATTTTCATCTCAGTGTAGAATTCTAGAGCTCTAGCAATCAACCCTCTTTGAACCGATCCATCTGGTTTTACATCGCTCCGTTTCATTTCCGACCAGATATCTAATGCATCCTGTGGTTAACCCGTTCTGAAAAACCTTCCAAGTATAAGAGAGTATGTGCCCGCACCTGGAACCATATTGATTCTCCTCATATGGTTTAGAACTCCTAGAGTTCCTTTTAAACTCTCACCCTCGAGCAATGTATGGTAAGTACCTCGAGTAGGATTAATGCCATCTCCTAACATCCTGGTGACCATATCTCTAGCATTCTCAAACTTTTAAGCTTGACAAGGAAGTTGACAATATTTTTATTATTCCAATAAACAGCAAAATCATAATTCAAAAATAATGACTAAAATGGTTATAAAAAAATGAATAAAACATCTTTACTAAAATAAATTGAATACGAATTTTTTTAAATAACTGAAGCAAATGTTCATTCCGCCCACATCAAGTTTTGGAGAGCTCGTAATCATTATATCGACGGTTTGATTTTGGCTGATGCGTCATATGCGTCGTGGTGGTGGTGGTTCATCAACCGAACATATTTGTTATAGTGTCGTTTTCCATGAGAATCTCTTGTGTGTTGATAAGGAGCAGAAGGTGAAGAGTCATCTACTGCATTACTCCTTGTATGATGTATCCTCCATCACAAAAGTTTCAGCACAATTTGACTTTGTGAAGTTCATTCAGGAATTCCAAATCGATGCTAGACTGTCAAAGCCTCTTGCTAGTTCCTGGATTACTCTTGCCCTGAAAATCAGCAACCCATAGTCCCTGGGACAGTATCGCCCTATATCCTTGGTTGGAAGTGGCTATAAGATTCTGGCAAAACTACTATCCATCAGATTGAGCAAAGTGTTGACACATATTATCAGCAGAGAGCAGTCAGGGTTCCTAAAAGGTCGGCAAATCTTAGATGGTGTCTTGATCGCGAATGAAATAATTCACACTTATCGAAGAAACAAGAAACCATTGATCCTGTTCAAGGTTGATTTCACGAAAGCCTTCGATACTATAAGCTGGGAGTTTTTGTTTCACATGATGGATAAGTTTGGCTTTTGCCAAAGATGGATAAAATGGTTAAAAAGTGTGGTAACTTCGGCTAATGCGGCGGTGATTGTCAATGGCAGTTGTTCCGGGGATTTCAAATTTGGTAGAGGAGTCAGGCAAGGCTGCCCCCTCTCCCCCCTATTGTTCTTGATAGTAGCTGAGGGGCTTGGAATGCTGATGCAAAGGGCTGTCTCTCTCGGGCTGATATCGGGCGCGACAGTGGGCAGGATGGAGATCTCTCACCTACAATATGCGGATGACATGCCCTTTTTTGTTGAAGCCGCAGATCAAAATGTGTTCATGATGAAATGTATTTTGCAGTCCTTCGAACTTATCTCATGTTTATCAGTCAATTACTCCAAAAGTCTGTTGTTTGGCCTAAACGTGCCAAGTGAAAAGGTGGATGAGCTCTCTGAAATTCTTTACTGCTCTGTGGGGCCTTTTATATATCTGGGACTCCCAATTGGGGACAACCCAGGACGCCAGAGGATGTGGGATACGCTGTTAGATTCGCTGAGAACTAGAATCATGAAGTGGGACACCAGATTCTTAAATTTTGCGGGGAGACTGACATTGGTGAAGACCTCGTTGCTTAGTCAAATGGTGTATTTCATGTCTCTCTTCAAGATGCCGAAATCTATAGTCAAGAAAGTCCAACAGTTGCTCAGTAAATTTTTGTGGAAAAGTTCAGGTTCTAGCACACGCCCGATACAGTGGATCAAATGGTCAGTCTTGTGCACGAGCATGGATGTGGGAGGACTTGGAGTGAGAGATATACAATGTATGAATACTGCTCTACTAATCAAATGGCTTTGAAGATTAAGAAAGGAGCAGGATAGCTTATGGGCTTCGGTTATAAGTGCAAAATATCTGAGACCAAGTGATCTGCATGTGGATTATAACCTTGTTTCGATGCCAGGCAACAAGTCTAAGCTCTGGTCAGACATTTGGGATGAAGCCTCAACTGCAGAGTGGTTCAATAGTAAGCTTCGAATACAAGTTGGCTCAAGAGTTCTGGACTTCAAACTGGATTGGAGAGGGGCGATTGGCAATTCTATTCGCTGATCTGTATAGACTAAGTCAGAAAAAGGAGCTGCTTGTGAATGAAGCCTTTCAGTCCAGCCCAGTGATGCAACATCTATCCTTTAGAAAAGACCTCCGTGACTGGGAACAAGATCACTTGAATGTCAAGTTGAGCCTGATAGAGCCGTGCAAACCGAACTCTGAGGAGAAGTATGAATGGACATGGAGTGGTAGTAGCCAAGGAAAGTATGTTGTGAGCTCAGGATATCAGTTAGCAGCAGATATAATTCCAGCGATACAAATCCAGGCGGTTGAGGACTCCAGCAAAGCTTGGTGCAAAATCATGCCTCTGAAAAATTCAGCTATTTGTCTAAAAGTTGTTACAAGAAAGACTACCGACCATGGATAAACTAAGTAAACGAGGGGTAGCCCTACCGGAATCCCATCAGCGCTGCATCTGGTGTGCGGCATAGTAGAGAACATCTCCCATCTGTTCTTTGATTGCCTGCAAGCAAAGGAAGTCTGGGCCGAGGTTTATGATTGGGCTGGTATACCAATGGTGCACAATTCATCTTCATTCGAGCATATGCAGGAGCATATGAACTGTATAAGAGGCACGAAAGAAAAGGAACCGTGGCAGGTAATTTGGATGTCTGTGGTCTGGCAGCTATGGAGGGATCGAAACTGTGTAAGGTTCGACGCAAAAGTTGAGTAAAGTACCTTGGACAGAATCAGGCTTGAGGTATGGTATTGGCTGCAGGCTTTTCGAAAAACTCGTATCTCTTCTACTATTACTGACTGGCTGTGCAATCCGTTGCAGACTATGGGATTATGCTTACAGAATTGAATATAGTTGTAGTATTTGAATTCTGTTTGCTGCTGTGATGATGGCTCTTCTGTTTGTTGCTGTAATTGTTAGTTCGTATTTTTCGATTTCTGTTTGTTCGCTGTGTTGATGGCTGGTAGATAGCATCTTCAGGCGATGTACATGTACTTTCGAGAGGTTTAATATAGTCATTCATTTACCAAAAAAAAAACTATATTGAAATCAAATGGATAGCGTTCGGTTCATGCACGGGAAACTCATGATCAGTCCCTAGACATTTGCTCAGTGCCTAAACAGACTAGGCCCGCTTAGATGGCCTTATAAGCAGCCTTAGCGGAAGGACGATATGCTAGTCCCGAGCGATGCCTAAGCGGCCATAGTTTATATGTTTTTATAATACACCCTCCAAACAGATGATAGGTATCATTATTAATGAAGCTGTTAGTCAATGTCCACACCTCTCTACTAATGGTGGTCTTCATTTGCAGTTGGATGCCGTCTGTTTCACTGAAGTACACATTGCTGGAGGTCCGTCGCACACAGACACACAGCCAATATACAACTACAAGGCCGAATACAAAAGGGAGAATAAAAAAACCAATTGCATTTGGAAATAATGCAACCCAAGTAACAGTACACTTTGTCGGGTTCAGTCAGGTTGGGGGTTTCCATACATTATGTTCTGGGACTTGCTATCTTTGTGTTCAGGTTCAAGATGCTTCTGCAACTTTTCGTATTGGGGTGTAACAACAGGATGATCCCGTGTTTCGACGCATTGAGGTGTAACTCCGGGTTGATCTTGGTTTTCTTTGGGCTGAGGAGGTGTAACCAAATGATGTCCTTTGGTTTCGGTATGCACAAGTTTAGCCTCAACATGTTTTCCAGCTTCCTTCAAACCACCACCTTCTTTGTGGTGGAATTTGACAACAATGCAGGTGATATTGTCAGCACTGCCACGAATGAAAGCAGTCTCTGTCAATTTTCGAGCAGCTGCTTCCGGCTCTTCCTCAGATTGTGCTATGGAAACAGCATCCTGCAGATAACACGAACGATGAATTCAATAACATCTACATCTTGAGAGATGATATGCCTATTTTTTTTTCCTTCTCTTTTTAAAAGAGGATCAATGGTGGGTGGGTCTCCATTTATCTATTGGGATCAAAGGTGAAGCGTCTCGTCTCATCAACTAAGTCGTGCTTCATTGTCTGTGATATGCTTTAAAGTTTTTTACTATGTCCCGAGAATTTTTCAGAAAGGATATCAAAGTTTTTTTTATTCCTGAGTGGATCTTACCTTGTTCATCATTGCTTTTGAATAATGTACTACAATGCATAATAGAAAGATAATAAACACAATGACTTGAAGAGAATGAAAGAAACCAGAGAAGAAGATGACTCGAACTTATGCTAAACATGTATCAAGGATTACCTCGTTTGGTACAACATCCCAAAGCCCATCACTAGCAAGTAGAAGCAATTCTAGGTCTTGGTCAACCTCCTGTTCCTGCAGCATGAAATATGAACTCTGGAATAATTTAATCGGTTATATTGTTTAATGCAACACGTTAAAAGAGCAAAGCAAAGGCAAGCTACGGCACTCGAATTTCAAGTACCTGAATCTCAGGTTCGGCCACAACAAACTGTTTCAGCATGCGATTGCCAAAAGCACGAGACATTGCCAAGACACCTCCCACCCTCCAAGTACCTGATACATGCAATAGTGTCATTCAAACTCACTAGCTATTTTTGAGCATCCAAATAATAAATTCAAGATAATATCATCCCAAGTAGAATGTTACAACTCTTTATAGGCTAGAAGAAGGGGGTGTTTGCAAGTTCTTGTGCTTATGCAGAAGTAACTTTTCAGAAGGTCTTTTAAAAAAAGTAACTTTCATTAAAAAATTGAAAAGTGTTTGCAGAATATGCTTGTCTACAGCAAAAGTTAAAATAGAGTGTTTGCATATTATCAATTTGAAAGTTGCTTTTGTAACTTAAATTAAGCAAATGACAAAAATATCCTTCTAATGGTGTTTGCGTTTAGGTATTATGAATTGTTTATAAGGGTAAAATTGTCTTAATTTTATGATTTTACGTATTTACAAGTATGTCACCGCGAAAAGTCATAAGTTAAAGGTAAAAACACCTCCAGACCAGCTTCTGACTTTTGAGCTTTTTTTGACTTCTCCACGTCAAAAGTCAAAAGTCAGAAGACAAAAGTCAAAAACTGCAAGCCAAAAGCTCCTTTCCAGTAGAGCTTGCAAACACCTACGAAATCCTCTTGAATTTCATTTCTATCAAAATTAGCAGCCTGTCGTTCTCCCGGATAAACATTTCTATCAAGACTAGTGTCTGCCTCACGCTACAAAAATGACAGGAAAACAAATTCGACAACCAATGGGAAAAGATTACAAATAGGTCTTGATGTGATAAATCCTGGTGATAGTATGAAAGAACATGAAGCTCAGTAGAAACTTATTGCCTTGACAAAGAAAGGAAAGACATAAAGTTTTAGACTTTACTGCTGCTAAAATTTCCCTACCACGTCTTTTAGTAAATTATCCTTGCTAAATTGAGCTTTTACAGCAGTATTATACTATACAGAGATGCAAACCTGCCCACATCACAACACCTCCTGCACTTTCGATTCTCTTCCTCTCGTCATTCCTATTTGGTTTGTGATCTTCTGAGAGTGGAATTGCTGTCAATGATAATTAAGAAAAAATGGAGGATAAGAGAGAGTGTCAGTCTTAGCATTACTCTTTCACGGATCCTTTCCATGGGAAGAACATTTTGACTGAGGTGAAAAATGTGACTCTCATAGTATACGAAATTAAAACCAGCTCAACCTAAAAAAACAATTAAGTTTAAAAACACCCATGGAATTCCAGAAACCAACCACACACGTTTGGCTAAGTTGAAGAGAAAATTTATCATGTGGCTTAACATCAAAAAAGAATTCGGGTGAAATACACTAATACTTCAAAAGTATAATTTCATCATCATGTTGGACTGAGACTTAACGGTTCAGTTTATTCGTAAAAAAGAAAGTTCATTAAAATAAAATATTACTTCTATGTACCTTTTCCAGCCTTAGATATAATTGTCCGAGAGTCTCCAACATTAGCAACATAGAGACGGTTGCCAACAAGAACTGCTGTTGAAGCAGTCGAGCCATCATCACGGGAGGTATCCTTTTCAGATTCCAAAAAGTCCCTGTCAATCTGCTGATATGTCTCGCCTGTCATACATTGTTATTCAGGCATATTTACGAAATCAGGGAAAGTACATACAAAGTCATAGCTCTGCAGATCACACTACACCGTCTTACCTTGTGTGTTAACAATTGTTAAGCATGCAAATGAGGTAGTGCTTTTATAAGGACAGCAGGAGCAGGACCAATAATAATATCAATGAGTTCACTCAACATATTACCCCTTTCAAGCACGTACGAAAGCTTGAAGCGCTAGAGGCAAATAAGGAGCATCACAGGAAATATAAAGACATGCAATTAAATGTAGCAATGTAAGCAGGCATTATATAGATATCACAAGAGTTTCATTCTTCATTCAGATCACATAAGTTAAAAGACATGCTAAACTGGTAGTTACCATTGAATCTAATCCCAGAATGCTTCATTGGCTCTATGTATCACTAGATTGATATCCCAACATTGCATGATATAAATCTGAAGAAAGTGCAGGGAGCACAACTAACAATAAGTAAACTCACAGCTCATGACAAGTGCATTAGTCCGAGACCAAATACCGAAATTTTTATTGCCTCAAGTTGAACTCTGGATTTTCATTCTTACCATGACCGTAGGTAGTCCATTCAGATACCCAACGAACACTTACATATTTTTGTATTTTGTAATAAAAAGTTGATATTTTCACTCACTGATGGCCAATTTGGGTCTAGCAATAAATTCTGGATGTTTGATGAGATTATCAAAGAGATGACCCTTCAAATACTCTGCAGCACGTGAACCACCATGACCTATCATGATGCATTACCTTCATTAAGAAATAGAGTAGTACATTTTCGCTCCATAACTTAGAAGAAAACTTTAATAATGATTAAGAAACAAAATCCAGAAGGGCATGGTACAGTGCACTAAAGACTTTTACTACAAGCAAGGTTCAGGCTCATGTTCTCATGACACTATAATTCAATAGTGCAAGTATTCAGAATTCTCTAGCAAGATTTCTTAGTAAAATTTGCTTAGAAAACTAAATGAATTTAAAAGAAATGTAGAAAATTGGCAAAGCCAAACCATTAAGTTCGAAATGCATAAGTTCTCTGAGCGAGTTTCATAATTTCTGCAGGAACAATTCCTCTACATTATTCTTGCTCTTAAGTTTTAACTAGTTTTCCCACGGTTGAGCACAGCAATCCAGCACGGATGCAAAAATTTCAAGCTTCAAGAAGGATGCAAATTAAAAACATACCATCAAATATTCCGAAAAGGCAGACTGACTCTCCATGAATCAAGGTAGCCTTTACATCAAAAAAGTCCTCCATGGTAGCCCGTTTCCCTCTAAAGCTGGAATAACCACAACTTAGTCTCCCATCTTCCCTGCAAATGAGTATGAAATGAATAGAGTTCAGCTAAGGCGCGACGCCGAACGAAAAGGATATTAAAAATAGTGGCCGGTATCAACAGAATGATATGATATGCCATTTAAAAACAAATAAACTGAAGAAATATTAAACTATTTTCTTTCCAACTATGTTATTGATTATGTTTGCCAGACAATTATCACTTTAATGCTAGCTTACTTAGAATAAGAAACTGGGTCTCATTATATGGTTGGTTTAATAGATTGATCAGAATCTTAGAAAAGAATACAGCATAATGTAAAATTTCCTAGTAAGCATTTGAAGCAACTACAATTTTCAAGAATAAGCATGCTTCCACCAACTACATGCTCTGTTCCAAAAAGAGAGTGAAAAATAAAATGAAGCAATCTTGAATAAAATCTTAAATATACTTTAATGGCAATGTCTCCATCAAAAATATATATGTGTGCAGACTGCAGAAGTTCTGATACATATAATTAAAACCCCTCCTTTAATAGTACATCACCTCTTCCACCCCCCACTAGCATAGCTTCCATCGTCGTCCTTCTTGGGTATAGCATCGATCATGGGTCCTTTATCAGTTGAACCACAATATACCATCATTGTTCCAGCTTTTTTCCAGTTCCACAAATAAGTTCGGCAGCGGGTACGATTCAAATATTTGCTGGTGTAGGTTATTTGTCTGACCTCGGCGTACCTCCTGATATGTCCAACCCCAAGTCTTAGAGAACTCAAGAAACTCTCGCATAACATCTAAAGAGGAATCGATGATCTCGAACCTGAATATGATCAGTTCAACCAAAAAGATAAGAAAGAAATCAGTCTCATCTTATCATGTCATATCATCATGCATAAAGGAGTGGTATGTACATTTATATTGTCAAGAATCGATGACTATGAATTTTCAGCCAAAATGTGAACAAGGAGAAAGCAGATGTAAAATTCATGGAAAGGAAAGAAGTTGATTTACAAGCATATGGTTTAAAAGTTCCTTTTTGCAGTTAAATATAAAATAGCTAGCCTGTTCTGCTTTCAGCACGATAAAAGCAGAACTCGAAGGACAGTATTTTTATTCCGGTATCGAGCAGTAAAATAGCTCAAATTTGCTTCCAAGCACTTTCAAGATCATAACCCGCACCGCACGGTTCTAAATATAGAAACAGCAATCTGAGGGGAAAAAAAACATTATCTTGACAGCAGATCCAGATTCATTGCAGGGAATCACAACAATAAATAGACCGATCAGTTGATAATCGATGCACAAACCGGATCAAGGAAACGCCGGCCAAAGATCCGTGTCGAACTATCTGATGATGAGATCGAATGAAACGAACTCCTCCCAATCATTATGAACCTAAACTGGAAATTTCGTGTGGAAACCACGACAGCGTGACCGATGATAACATTATTGTTAGTGGAGCGGAGCTCTTTCTGGGAGTTTTTGAATCTATTGTCACCGAAAGAAATGTTACGTGGCTGAACTGTGGGATCTTGATTGTTCGAACTGGTTAATTCAGAGTCCAACGAACATTTTAATCCAAGATCATTTCCAAGGATTTAAGAGCATTTTAAATGTTGTATTACTATGTAACAAAGCATTATCATTGTTGTATATATAACATCATATATTTACTAGTAGCACAGAACAATAATAAAAAGACTTATGTATGGACTCCGACTGGTTGTCCCTTCCTTAATCCGTCCAATGCAAAATTCACCTCATCGAAATGCTCCATCTCCACACCTTATTGAGTCTCATTACTGTGGGAAGGCGAATTCTTCATATGCATGCCTGTTTGATCTTTTTGGAATTCTCCACCGAAATGTCCAATAGCACCTAAACAGTTTTCGCAAGCAAGCACAAAAATGATGAACAACCACAACGAAAATCACACAGTCAATCACAGGAATTACACTGCTCCAAATCGTAAACTAAGTGAGAATCAAATCCATGATTTAACAACAGAGTAAGAAGCAGAATTAGATCATGTAATGTAGCTGAAGCACAAATATAATAAAGCACGTTGCCAATACAATTAGATACCCATGGGCAGTGAATTCTGCAGCACAACAATCACACGCGGAACAATACTTTGGAGGCAGGATAATCTAACAAATCAAAGATAAATGAGCGAAAAAGTGAATTAAACAGTTTAATTGGCAATAAACAAATACATCTTGAATTGAAGAATATGCCTTGGCTAACCTGCAGAACCCAAAGTAGAAATGAGAGAAAGATTAACCTACAAAACCCGAAGATTAATCCAGCATCATGTACAACTTAATGTGGCTGTCAAGACATATGTAGAATCCCTGTACAAAATACAGACACACTAATTAAAAATTAATTTGGATTCTGAAAAGGGGTTTGCGAATCGATAGACTCTGAAATTGTGGTGGAGAAGGGTTGGCTTGTTAGAGGAACAATCGCATGCTTTCACAGAGAATGAGGGAGGCAACGGGTTGTTCCAATCTCAGGAGGTCAGAGGCAGGGGAGCGGCGGCGTGAGAGGGGAGGCGCGAGAGGCAGCATTTTCTAGGGCAAGTCGGGCGTTTGTTGTTGTGGACACAAAAATATTGGACGGACACAAAGCTCCAGATATTTGGGTGGACACAAAACTCGACGAATGGGAGGTTGCCAACTCAGCGAACACAAAATTCCAGCTCAGCGCTGTGTATGTCATTTGGTGCTTTGGAAAAGTTGGTTTCTTGGTCGTTTAACATGCCAAATTATAGTATTGATGTGCAGTAAAGCCAACATTGTTGGAGAACTGCTATACCCCAAGAGGTAACATTTTTGGAGAAATGTTTTGTGGCTCCTAAGGCTTACCGCAACCTCAGTGGAATTTTCCACCCAAAAGTCCCCTCATCCGGTTGCCAGTTGCTCTATTTCCATGGAATCCTCCGTTTTCCATGGGCACCCCAATGGACATCCCATTGGGATGTCCATGGAAAATGGAGGAAGGAAGGTGGGTGGAAGCAAAGTTTTCCACCCACTTTCCTTCTCCATAAATTTTATATTAATATTTTTACATTAGTATTTAATTAAGTATTCTATGATTGTGGAATATGAAGGATAGATAGGAGAGAGAAAATATGGAGGATTGATAGGAGAGAGAAAAGTGGATTGATGTGATATGTATAGGTAAAAAGGGAGGAAACTTCCTTCATGATTGCGAACAGCCTAACAGGTAATATCTGGGCCTGGGGCATAGGATGTTTCAGTTCTGCAATAGGTTTATGCACTAATAAATAATATATCCGAGGTGTCTTATACCTTTTCTACTTCTGAAATTTTGCATATTAAACTGAGATTTTGCATTACGACATTAAATTAAAATATGCACATCCGGAGATCCTGAGTCTTTCAGGACCTCCGTCCTCCAATAATCAAATAATAACCGAGTAATTTGATGAGGGGGCCATACTTTTCTAAAAATGATAAATACCACGGCCCCAATTCACCACTCACATTGAATGGGTCCCACATAACTTTGTGTGGGACCCATGTGTGTGGGACCCATGGCTGTGGGACCCATGGCTGTGTGGATGTGAACAAGACGTCGTAAATAGGTTTTAGGGTTTAGGATTTAAACCCTAAAATAGGTCGTAGGATTTATCACCACTCATACTTTTCTCAGAAGCCTACTAAATATGAATATTTCATAAGCAAAGTAATGAATCAATTGTCACTTGCTCCAACAGAACGAAATGAGTCCTTTTCCATCATAAGAGGTCAGGTGACTATATATTTACAGTGTGGCTAAACCTCAAGAGTTGTTGACACATAAAAGATAAAACACATTCAAGCAGGCCCCTGACGCTTCAAACATCCAGATTTTCCTAGCGGAGACAAATAATTAGTTACAAGCGGTTTTATGACATTGAAACGATCAGAATGCCTAAAGTCCAGAATCCAGATAAATAGCACAGAATTCAGTCCAATAGGAGAGGAGATAAGAGGCTGTTCAACAAATTAAAAGCCAAGGAGATATTAGCTGATTCAGTTTGCTACACTACACCCAAAAAGGAGATATTAGCTGTTAATAGAGGGAAAGTGCATTTGATAAAACACTAATGAATTCTCCATTTACAGAATTGTTTACAGGATGGGGATACAGTTTTTGAATCGTTTTACGAATAGATTTCTAAAATAGAACTTCGAATCACGTAACCAGCTAATGAATTTCCCCGACAATAAATGAGGAATAGAGAATAGCATAGGAATCCACATGTGAAGAAGTCGTTTCAAATAGATGAAGTTCAGTAAGATTTACCAGCAGTTCTGATATTCTGATTCATTTTCTTCTTCAGACGTCGCCCAGCAGAAAAGGAGAGCCTGTACTTCCACTACTGCCCGCATAATTTCTGATTGACTTCATTACAGGATCTCGATATGCAGTGGCAAGTTTATCATAGAAAGAAGACATGCTGGGGTCGCTCCGATCAAGTCTATCCTTATTTATCAGACACTGGAAAACAAGAGTAACAGTGAGTGGATATTCCATAGAATGATCGAAATGCAGACTCTGAAATTCCCTCCAAGTAAAATGTGGGATGAACTACGTACTACCCTATACTATAGGCATATCAATATCCTGTTCTATTCTATAAGCATAATGGATCTTGATTGCTATAACAATCATGGATAAAATCTCTACTATAAGCATTGTTCGAGTAAGCGCTAGGCGGACCCTAGGCGGCTAGGGGCCGCTCAGCGCCTAAGCGGCCTAGGCCCCCGTCTAGGCGGCCTTATAGGTGGCCTAAGAAGGAATTCGGGTAAGGCGGAGGGTGACATTCTAGTGCCTAGGTAGTACCTAAGCATCCTAGACGACCGCCTTCTCGAACAGAGATTATAAGTCATAGGTTTGACAAACTCAGAGGAGTGACTTTTCATTCAGTATGAACTTTGCACGATTAAATAATTCACATGGATTATGAAACTAGATCAGAATATTTATCAAGCTAGGATGGACACTTGCCTCAGCAGGGTAACCTTTGAAACTAGGTAAGAATCGTCTCCGGCAATAACTATTGAATATGAGAGTGAGAACGGGGAGAGGGACCATTAGACTGGAAGCTACGGGAACTTTCTTCAGGCCGAAAATTCCAACAGCAATGACTTGCATCAGTACTAAGGAGAATATTGTTGCATCGTGCACCACAGGCCAGAACTTTCCACCAGTTTCAAATTTGGGAGCGTAAACATTTAACAACTGATCCATAAACAGAACAGAACCATATTAATTGACTGTACTATAGCAGAGGAATAAGCTAAGGATTTAAAAAAAAAATTAGCAAGTTAGGTGCTATTTTAAGGGCGGTGTTCTGCATCCAGCCAGAACTGAATATCGACAGAAACGCAACCGACTTAGAATGTCAGGCTGAATGAAAATAAGCTGACCTGGTTACTGTAGATTATGTACCCCAAGCAGTAGTAAACCAAGATGAAGGGCAAAATTAGGGGTGAGAGGAAGAAGTATGTTATGCCTAGAAGGCTGAAGAAAAGAATTCTGGGAATTTCCTTGTGATACGGATTTGAAGGGACCTCAAATTCCTCCTCAGATTTCCAACACAATCTTCCTTTGAAAAAACTCCAAAGGTATTGCTTAAGCCGAAAGAGTTCTGAAGAAAATGTAGTGGTCCATCCAGATGTAACAACATAAGCAATGAAGAACGAAGCCTGAAAAAAGAAACATCATGTTATTTACTCTACTAGCCTATCATGTGAAAAATATTGATTTGATAAGTTATTTAACAACAGATATTAACCCGCATATAGCCGATATATTTACCAAAAAAATGTGACTGGATAAGTTATCATTTGATATTGCATTACAAGTTCTCCTGTTAGCTGCTATAGCAACTGGCAACCCATTAGACCATAAATCCCCTTCTTTATAATGTTGAGATTTTCAGAAAGAAACAAACCTGTCCTGGAACAGCAACCGCTAATAGTTCAGGAATTCGTTTGGGTTCAAGAAAGACATCCACACGGTAAAGTGCTGATCCTGATAGCACATTTGTGAAGAAGACATTCCATATGGTGAACCACAACATTTTAATACACGCACTTTTCTCAATTTGACTAAAGGCATTATAGCCTTGTATAGAAGATAGTACAATCATAACTGGCGGCACAAATGACAGAAACATCTGGAGGATGAGACTCGGAAGATATCCAGTAACTACTTGGCTGACAACTTTCCTGCATTGCATGTAACGTTATGCCTTTAGGCTAGAGTAAGGGCTGAATTTCTGTGATAAACAGTGATTACCAGAAGTAGACAGAAAAGTTAAGTGGCCCAATGTCGGCATTGTATATCTGCATATTCTAAACTTAAAGGGAAAAACACGGTGAATAGCATATTATGCGACACCAGGAAAAGATAGAGACGACAACTTACAAACTTAATATGCCTCTTAAAAAGGGGAACAAGGTCTCCAACTGATCTAAATGAGTGAGACCTTGAACTAAGAGAACAGGTACCAGGAACAACAGCGTTATAAGAATGCAAGAGAAAACAACAGCAATGCTGCAGATCCATCTGCTGATAAAGGATGCTGAAAATAAGGGCCAATAAACATCCTGGGGATCAGGAGCTTGTTCGGTGAGCCATTCTGTGGGTTTAACACCTTGTTGAATGTGTGACACGACTGAGGCACTAAACTGAGATTTAAAAGACACAAATGCAGCTGGAACTTCCTATAAGGATATAAGTGAAGAGGCATCAGAGGATTGCAAAGTGATTTTTGCTTCTTAACTAGGGATTTATCATGGTAACAGGAGAAGATTACCTTTCCCGCCAGAGAAGATCGCTCTGTTCTCACATTACCTTCCATATCTTCTAGCTTCTTTTCATAATGGTGTAGAAGATCGACTCGTTGACCAAAAAGTCCCATAAAACCAGTTCGCTTGAGTCTTTGTTCAGGATGCTTTATTGATTTCATGTGAGAAAGTCTTTTATACAATTCGCTTGCCTCGTTCTAGGAAGAATGTTGTATTGTCGTTGAACCCAAACAAGAATGTAATATTAAACGATGAAAGTGAGAAAAAAAAACAGTAGATAACTGAATTATCATGAAATTTTGGACATTCATGTGATGCTTACCACTAGCCCTTTGAGTTTGTTTGTCCGACGGACCATAGTATGGGAGAGATAAGTAGATGGATAATTTTGAGTGAAAAATCTCTCAACATTCTCACTGAGGCTCGTTCCAGAACCAGCTGGGATACTTCGAACTAAAATTGTAAACTGGTTTGGCTGAGGTTTTGAAGAATAAAAGTAAGCAATCCGTTTTGATGCAACGTAATCATATTCCTGCACAGAAAAGAGTAGTTATGATCTACTTATTTTTATGTCTACCAGGCTGGCAAACGTTCCTGGACAGATGTTGGCAAGGAAATACTTACAAAGTAAAGAAGATAGCAGACAACGGCGGTGAAAGTATAGATCGCAGAGAAATGGATCCATAACCTTTTAGAAATTGAAACGAATGATGCAGCTTTAGAGGTAATAAAATCCATTAATCAATAAACTCAAAAATAAAGATCTACTAATCACTAAACTCAAAAACTACACACATAAGCATAATGAAAGTTAATTTCCTAATGATTCATGGCATGGTCAGCATTTAGTAAATCTTCACCATTGAGCTCATTAAATTGTTTGAATTTAGATGAATTTCTGACTGTTGACTAAATATAAGTTCATAAAACAATGTAACACAAACCTGTTTGACCCATCATCAACATTTGAAATGCTGAATGATTCCAGGGACCTGTTTGGTAAGTCCGTGAAGTCAATACTTAGCTGATTCCCCATATAATTGAAAGGTAGAAGAATGAAAATTCCAATGATCACCGCAAATCGAAATACTCTCAACCTGCAAACAAAGAGTGAAAATAAGTAAAGAGTGGAAGGGAAACTAGTGAAAATGAGAACTAGCATAACATTGAACAAATAATTTTTTTCGAGATAACACTGGATTAATCAAGTTGCAAGAAACGTTACTGGGCATGCCTCACTAGCAATATTCCAAAAACATTCCTGCCAATATATATATATTTTTGGCAGCGTGTGCAGAACATACTTACCCAAAGACAAAAATTCGCATAAACACGACAGCATCCAACCCAGAGTTCAAAAGGAGCTCATCTTCAGATGTCTGCCACGCTCTTTTTACCCACCTCAAAGAAGAAAATAACCTTCCCGTGCAGGAACCAACTTCCTCTTCGAAGTTCCCTTCAGCTACCAGTCGTGGTATATAGACCTCAGAATTGGACGGCCGGTTCCTCAGTATGGAATATATTATGAAGAAGAGAAGACAGAGAACCACATTTATTCCCACTGACGTTAAAAGTGCAGAAAGAATCATCCTTTCGAACTCTCAGACTGGTTTGAGTAGCTTCTTCACTTTACAAGGTACTTCAACTTCGTAAGGGCCACTTCAATCTGACAGGCTGCAAATGTGTGCAGCTGATACAATAAGCATAACCTTAGCCAAAAAATAAATCGAGCAAACCCAACCGTCTTCCCTTCTCTATCTCGGAACATAAACGCTAGACCTCTAATCACGTATTCATTGCTCGAAACAATTACGGAGTCAACTCCAATAAAATCAGCACATTGAAGAAGTGAAAAATGTAGCAAGGATTTCTGGCAGCTCCCATCGGTGGAGAATTGACTGGAAAGTAAAAAACCCCTATTGATAAACATGAATATAGATCACAGAAGAGGCTGAAGAAAAAATTAGGTGCCACATCATACCTTCTTACGCAGAGAGTTTGAAGTTCAGAAGATGATATTTTTTTGGGGTAAGTGATGTTCAGAAGATGATATTTTTTTTGGGTAAGTGATGTTCAGAAGATGATAGCGGAGTCTAATGAAATTGTATTGGAGGTGGAAAAGAAAAGGCAAGTGGTCAAAATACATCGTTGTTAAATGCTTGATATTTTAGAAATAGGACTTATATTTTTTTGAATAATGCTAGATATTCCAACATTTTGTCCCTAATTCATCCCTACAAAAATAAAAGATTAGTTATTTAACATACAAAATTCTTAATGACATTTAAATGATAGACTAAACTTGCAAAATTCTTAATTGAACTACATGTAGGGATGAATTAGGGACAAAGTGTTGGACATGTAGCATCACTCATATATATATATATATATATATATATATATCATTTATCCAAAAAAAATTAATAAATTATACTAATAAGTCCAAAAAATAGTAAGGGGCCTGCCTTGTCCCACGTGTCCTTGTCTCCGGGTACTTGGAGTTCCGTGTCCCCTAAGCTATATTTGGATGCTACTGAATCCCAATCCTTTCACACACCACCCAAAATTAATGAAAACTTGGGGGAAAATATAAAAAATATTAACTCTCATTGTACGCTGAAAATTGCGTTTATAATAAATTTCATGATCTATATAGTTTTAGAGAAAGAAAACTAACTACGGCTTTATGTTTAACACTGCATTTACAGAAGATAAATGAAAAACTTTTTTTGGATAGAGGATAAATGAAAAACTAACCTTCTAAAGTTGGTAGGGTTAGGCATTATAGATTAGAGGAAGAAGTCCACATGAGAGAGGTGATTGATAATGCATATTGTAATGTCCGCATCATCCTCTCATATTCATTCAAGGGTTTCAATAATCAGGATTACAATTATTCCAAGATTACGGATACCGCCAAATGAAGTAACTCGTGTATCGAATTTTTGTGTAATGATGAAATTCGATACACGGAACATTCCAAATATTTTTAGACACCAAAAATCAAAATATAAGATCAATTTTAAATTGAGGTGTAAAATGATTTTAAAACCAAAACCACTTAAACCCTATAAAATATAAATTATCGGTACAAAAAACTTAACACAATAAAATTCTAAGCTTTTGGGTCACTTAAGCGCCGAAATTAATATGTAAGACTAATTCCAAAATAGTCTAACATGAATATTTCAAAAAATTTCCACATGAATTTTCAATAACGGATCTTACATTTTAATTTGGCCCATCAAAAATACATAAAGGATCCGTGTACCAATTTTTTCAAGAATTTAATCATACATCCCAATCACCTCAACACTCTTAACCTTCAACACTAAATGAATCCAAAACTTTCAATCCCATCATTCACTATCCCCAAAATCAATCCAACCACCATTCCCTAATTCCAACTCCCAACAGAACCCAATCTTATCTTCTTGCATTAGCAATGAAGATGTGTTGGGTTGTTCTTGTTGTATTGTATTTGTGTGTGGTGCATTCCCACATGTATACAAACAGATATATGAATTGCACCCAAATGCTATGTATACAGCATTTCGGCCATTCTGACGGAGTGTTGGTGGGTTCAAATGTTGAAAACGACAGTGTTGGTGTTGGCCAATGTTAAAAACGACAGTCATACAACATTATGTATAAAAAAATGTTGTATATGTAGCACTCCTCATGAATTGCATACGCGCACTCCAAATTTCATGGACATATAAACAGATCAAAATCAACCTTACAAAATAACCACGGCTACCGTAAGATAGTATTAATTGTCGACGGAATTACAATATTGTATACCATTATGGACACGATGTGTATACTAGAAAACTATCTAGTATATACTTGTTCAAATGTACACATAAAGATCAACCTATACAAACCACCACCAGCAACTATGTATATATGTACACAATTGTAACCAAAAGCACCAAACTTGTATCATACAATACCAGATCAAGTATTTGTACCTGAGGATTATAATTTGTGCTACACTACCAACAATTACAGCCCCACTGTTGCGCATTTTGAGAAGGGATCAGAATGGAGCTCGGTGGGGTATGCCTTTCCTCCTCCTGGAGTTGCTGTGATTAAACAGCGGAGGAGTCGCCGGAGAGAGGCTACCTCCGCCACCGGATTCACCGGAACTACTGGAAGCGCAACGCCTATCATCCCAGATGCGTCTGAACGGATTCGAATTGGGAGCCTTTCTTGGTGTGGGGGCATCATCGGACTCATCGGATTCATCATACATTTCCCGGTTGTGCCTGTTCTTGAGCGAGAATGTGAGTTCCGCATCATTACCTCTCGTCATGCCATTCAGCTGTTCATAATCCAAACAAAGAATTTCGGTAGAGATGATTCAGTTGGAGATAAAACAATCGGAAAAAGAATTCAGGCTTGCGGGGAAGGTGTTCGACGAAATGACCTTGCATCCGAGTGAGCAGAATTTGAAGTTATCTGGTAGTCCTCGAGCACAGATTTGACAGGTGAATGTGATTCCTTTCGCGGGTCTCGGCTGCGGCCTCTCGTTGAGAAAAACAATCTTTGCACTGTTGATCACATACGTTTGGATGGAGGAGATGTCGATGTACCTCTGGATTTCATTAACCCTGACTACATTGTGATATGAGGAACGCCGAATCTGGAAATAAACCATCAAGAATTTCAGTGTTTTGGTTATTTTTTACTCAACCACCAGCAAAAATTTTGTTTTTTTTTTCTGGAATATGATACCTGAAGGATACGATGTTCCTTGTGGTGTGTGGAACAGTAGGAGCAGAAGGCATTTCCCATGCAATTCAAGCAGAACAGATTGCACTCGTTCTTGTTGGAATCCGTGTGTATCGAACAGGGGATGAAGTAATCTCCTTGCAGCATTGGTTTCAGCCATGGAGGACCCATATCTTCTTTACTCATCTGGGCAAAAGGGCTCACCTGCAAATAAATGTCCAGATACAGATCAATAAACAAGATACAGAATCGAATCGAAAATATTCGATCAAACAGAAACCCCCTCAAAAAAAGGCAGCTTCTTGACTCTGCCGTTGACGAAAACAGGGGAAGAAGGAGACAGAAGCAAACAATACCATGACTTTCTCAACAATAGTTTCAGAATAAAACAGACACCCTTTTAAGGGGATCTCGTACGAAGGTGAAGAAGAATCTGGAAACAGAAAAAGAAAGAAAAAAAAAATACATTAGCAATCCAGAAATTCAGAGGCGCCATGAAAAATGCAAGAAAAGGGGTATGCGGGAAATCTGATTCAACGAATTGTTCCAAACAAGATTACCTGGAAAACGAAAACGAAAAGTGTTTTTGTGTGTGAGTTTTTCCTGTATCTCCGTGTGAGTTTCACAGATGAGGTGTGTGAAGAGAAAGACGGCTGGTCTTAAGACGGTGGAAGAGGGACTAGAAGGAGAAAAGACTATGGTTAAGAAATTTATAAGGCGGTTGATATTTATAATAATAATTAATAATGCAATTTAAATTAAATAAATAAAAGGGACTTCTTCTTCTTTTTTATATGGCATTGTTTTTTTTGGTGTAGATATAAATATGAAGTTTGATAATTCATGGTGATCGTGATAATAAAGGAATCTTCGATTGAATGACAAATATGTGTAGGGACTAGGGAAGGAAACGTGCCAAAGGGGATTTAATTATATGGCGAATATATCTTCCACCCATATACAGAGATCCGTGTACCAGATATTGATGTACCCGATCCGTTACACCCGCTTTTTTCCGTGCGACTTTGGGTTGAAAGAAAGTTTGCCTACATTTTGGAAATCATCGTATCGAAATTTTTTGGTATAGAATTTGATTTCGGAGATGTAGTGATTTTGTTTAAAGCTTGAAAAAAATTCATTTACATTTTCGAAATACTGGTGTCGAAATCTTTTGAGAACTAACTATAGGATTTGATTTTGGCGATCATACTATTTATTATTTAGGTAAAATTTATTATTTTTATACTTATATTTATAGGATTTTGATTTTTTTATTGAGACGAATCCATAAAAAAAAAACTATGATCAGCCCCCAAGATATTTTGACACAAGGCTTACGAAAATATTGACGAATTTTTTTTGACTCAAACTATCGAAGAAGGCTGGTGTATCCGGTACACTTGGACAGGCAGTACATTTACGAAAGTCAAAATTTTATGAGCTTTACTATGCAGACTACAACAAACCGAAGAATCCGACCGAAAATCGGGGATTTGACAAAAATGTCCTCCTACTAAGCACAATAACACATTCGGCCTTGGGAGTAATTTCGTCTTTTCCAACCATTTTCGGTCAGATTGTTCGGTTTGTTGTAGTACATATATCATTTCCCAAATTTTATTTACTCCACAATTAGTTCCGTTCATTCCCAAAGTCAAAATTTTATTTCTCGACCAGTTCAAGAATATTTGTGAATTAACCGAACATATTTTAAATCAGATGATTGGAATCGACCAAAAGACTTTGGCTAAGAGTTTTGCAATTTAAAATCATATTGTTAGTTTTAGATTTTTTTCAAGGTATAAGGCTCTATAACTAAAATAGAATTACAGAATATTTCAAAACCAATTTATAATATTTCTTGTTCTAGAAAAGTTTACCATTTTTAAAAAAAAAATATTTGGGGGCATTAAAGCCAAACTACATATAGAGGCTGGATTGTCAGGGTGGTAGAAAATCGAGGAATGATATGGAGCACGAAGGTAGCTCACTACCAGCACACTCTTGGACAGGTGTCAAGAGAAGATTGGTGTGACACAAATGTTATTTTTAACACTTTACCTGGGGCCCGCTGACGTGTAAGATTTGTATGAGACTCGTCCTGCATCTTTCGTCTACTATATCGTTTGTGTAGAAAGTCTGCTCAATTCCGATACACTTGTAAAGTTGCACGCCTTGCTGATGCTTGGCTTTGCACTTGTGCTGTCTGAGCCCTTTGCCCCTCTTGCTCGTACCCTCTGCGTCGCCATAATTTCGTGCATCCTTGGGCCTTGACCCTATTATCATCCTCTACAAAAGCCCAAACGATTTTTGTTTTGGTTATTTTGGGCCTTAAACTAGACATTTCCTTTAGCTCAGACGAATTTCATTTTTTTGGGGTAAGTTCTGTTTTATTCACATATGCAGTACGAATTTCGTTTTTGTTAGTTTGGGCCTAAAACTGGATGTTCAAAATCTAAAGGCAAGAAAATTTTTGATAGGGAAAATCAGAGTGCTTTTTTTTGGTAGATGGAAAAATCAGAGTGCTTAAGGTCCAACGCCATTGTTTTTTGCATTGCAGAAAAAAGTAAAACATCCAAAAACTTACCAAAACAAAAGTAAAACATCCAAAACATTCTTTCATTCAATTAAACAGTTTTCGAGAAAAAACAACATATTCAAATCCATACCAAACAGCCACTTTCACTAGACATAATCAATCCGCCAAATGCAAGGGGTGAGGGCCTCAAGGCGAAATCTGCAAGGCAGGCGGGTTAGAGTTAATGAAATCTGCAAGTCGGATGGTTAGTGTGACGAAATCTGTGATAGAATTTAAAAGAAAGGGGAAAGAAGTTGGGTCGGCCCAACACTCGGGTCACGAGCCCATAAAGAAGATGCGAGCCCGACCGTTTACGATCAGTTCGGGTATCGTGTGTGCAGGTGCGCGTGAGGGTTGATTTGGTAGGAATGTAGGTGTCACCATTAAAACTTTGAACTCAAGGTGATAGGTTCTCCCCACAATTCCTATTTTAACTAGTTCAACTAAGGTTTCACAACCGGTACGAGACAAATACTTCTAACACCTCCCCTTAAGTCCGACTCGGCAAGCCCTGTCGGACTTGAACGCCACACCGAAGAATGTTTTAGAAGAGCGGAAGCATATACAGGTCAGATTTCTTCCGGTCGTTAGACCATTTATTGACTCTGATACCATGATAGAATTTAATATAAACTGGGCTGGTCCGAACTAACTGCGAGTCACGGTCGCCCGGCCCATAACACTCGGGTCAACGGGCTTTGAATGAATCTAGCACAGGGACAACTGGGTCTCGTGTATGCGGGTGTGCGTGTGGGGGTTAAATTGATAGGGATGTGGGTGTCACCATTAAAACTTAGGCCCAAGGTGATAGGTTCTCCCCACAATTACACTTTCAGTGTGGGACAATTACTCTTTAACACTTCCCCTCAAGTCGACTAGGCAAGCCCTGTCGGACTTGAACGCCACACACCGAAGCGGAAGCGTACACAAGCCCATTCGGTCGTTAGATCATTATTGACTCCGATACCATGATAATTTAATATAAACTGGGCCGGCCAGAACTAACTGCGGGTCACGGCCGCTCGGCCCATAATACTCGGGTCAACGGGCTTTGAATAAATCTAGCCCAGGGACAACTGGGTCTCGTATATGCGGGTGTGCGTGTGTGGATTAAGTTGATAGGGATGTGGGTGTCACCATTAAAACTTAGGCCCAAGGTAATAGGTTCTCCCACAATTCCTATTTAAACTACTTGTCTCACACTTACACTTTCGGTGTAGGACAATTATTCTTTAACACTCCCCCTCAAGTCAGATTAGGCAAGCCCTGTCGGACTTGAACACCACACCAAAGAAGAGCGGAAGCGTATACAGGCTATTCGGTCATTAGACCATTATCGGCTCTGATATCATGATAAATTTCATATAAACTGGGCTGACCCAAACTAACTGCAGGTCAACGGCTGCCCGACCCATCACATTCGAGTCAACGGGCATTGAATAAATCGAGCCTATGCATTAGGGCCGAATGTGCAAAATTGCAATAACATGCGAGTGTCGAACTTCAGCCTTTGGGCGAGCGCCGAGGGGTGATTCTACACGTAATACACAGACCGAAGATTTAAACCGAATGGGACATTATTACCCCCATCACCAAGCACAGCAACACACCGTCAGTGTGTTATTTTTGTCATTTTCAGCCGATTCGATCTAATCCTTCGGTAGAAAGGTAGTACAAGTAGACTTTTCCTTGGGCGAGACACGGGGTCGAATAACAGTTCGAGCAAAATTATTATTTTTTTGCACGATAAAAATTGACCCCAGACTGTAGCCCAGGCCCACCTATACATGGATTTGCCACGGTAAAGAGAAAGTTATTTTTTATTTATCGCAATATCTTCTAATTCTATAAATTTATATGCTCGAGTTAGTAAGAAAGTCTTTTAATTGTAAGAGTGTTGCTACATGTCCATACTATTTTTTCATACAATTATGATATAACCGTTTTGTTGGAAAATATATATATTTCATAAGGATTCCACTTAGTTGATTGAATAAAGAATGCTATGAAATTATATATATTGTATTTGGATGA
>JAOYMZ010003409.1:0-24018 GCA_025802335.1 Pinguicula primuliflora | reverse complement strand
TCCTTCCATTATGTGGCAAGATATGAGCAAACTCGAAATATCAAACACCCTCAACAAGATTAAATCTAAGCTAACCGAAGGAAATGCAACGATCATTGAAGAATATAGACATATATTATGAGAAAGTAAACTAGAACATTAATCCAAAGAAAGCAAGGTTCAAAGCATCATGAATCCACATAGACAAGCCCTAGGTCGAGCTATTTAGCTCAGGCCTAAGGCTAGAGCTACTACAAATGTAACAGAAGGGAAGAAAAACTCCATTGAAGTCACCCAAAGCTTGAACTTTGAGCTTCTCCTCCGGCCGTGAGTCTCCTCCTCCAAATCGCCTCTTCCACCTTAAGTGCGGCCTCCCCAAGTTGTCTCAGGCAGAATGAGGGGCTCTTTTTCAAGTATGGCACGAGTTCTTAGTCATTTACCAGCAGGCCTCCTCGGATTTGTGCTTGACTTCTTCATTTGGTAAGGGCAGGACTGTCTTTACTCCAGATTTGTATACACTGCGGTAGGTAGGGTTTTGGACCATCTTGACGGCGCCAAATGCATACAATTCGTGAATCAAAGTTGTAGAGAAGCCTCATGGCTAGATGTTGGTGAAATTACAGGACCATCCCTTAAGTCGTTTAAGAGATATAGCTCGTGCAAGGGGTCTGATGGTCATTGCGCGCAGGATTTACCCTTTTTAATAAATCGGATGCTATCTCTACCTTAGATCCTTTTTATGCCTTCGATGTAGACTTGTAGAAGACTTTTTGACCGATATCTTGGTGAAATTACAGCTCTGTTCAAGCCCTGATTGGAGAGATATGACCATTTCAAGGGAATGACAGTCACTTCCACTTCTTTTCCAAAATGGCTAAATGGCCAGACTTGTCTCCTTCGCCCATGTGGGTGTGTTTTGTTTGTAAAATGACTTCTAATATCTTCAAACACGTGGAAATGTTGCAATGTACCTATATGGGACGAAATAAAGATAAATCAAGCAAAAATAGAGCATATGAATCAAAATCAATAATGAATCTCTAGCTAAATGAGCAAAAAAACTCTATATTATTTTGGCTCATCATCGAGAAATACAAATCAACATTTTTTTTCTATTCTCCCCCATTCTAGGCTTAATGTTTTCGAAAACACATTCAAAGAGAGTGAGAGAGACAGAGAGACAAAGATCATGAACAGGCGCAGTGTGAATAGGGCGGATCTAATCCGTGATCCATTTTTGAAAGTGTATTTGATTCTGAATTCTAGCTGATTTATGAACACGATTATTTAGTTATCGGTATGGGTCAAGCATTTTGGTGTGAGAATTTCAATTCCGTGATCCGAACGTTCATTCTCTGGGTTAATTCAGTCGATTTGAGGTCAAGAATACAGGGTGCAGCCTGTGTTCGGTCACCTGATACCTTATAGTCATGATTATTGGGCTTGGTCGCATAACCCGGTTATCTATTATTTGTAGATGAAGCTGACTTTATTTTATAAGATTGTAAATCTTGATAGAGTAAAGGATCTTTCGAAGCTTATAGGAACAGGTGTTGACTGTAGTTCGAGGGCTGTTCAGATCGAGGAGAACCTATCATTCGCATCTTTATTAGATCTCATTTACACTAGATATAGTCTTAATAGAGATACAATAGATATAGTTTTGCAGTACAACTCAAAAAAAAGTTCAATCATGCAGAGTCTACCATTTTCTTGCGTGATGACGATGATATTATGAAATTTTTAAGCCAACATGAGAATGAGGATTCAACGAGACTCACCTTGGAAGTTGTTTTGCGTCCTAAGGGAGTGGCAGAATGCACGCCTGAGACCCTGAACCAAGATGGTACGCAGGCTGGCTCCATGGTTATGCCGAGACGTGCATCCACGACATTTGATGTAGCAATGCGTGTGACCAATGCTAACAGACTGGTTGCACATAAGCTCAACGTCAACGAGACATAAGTCATGATGAACATTCAGGCCAAGTCACCTTGTGTTGATGCGTTTGCAGCAACAAATGGATCCGACATGAGATCACACAGGAAGCGAAAGAATTGCTGTCAGAAGTGCGATATTCTCGAACACTATGCGAAGACATGCAACAGTGGATGTGTTGATAAGGAAAATGTAACTATAAGTGGATGGCGAGAGTGAGGGATGCAGCCTACAGTTCATATCGTACTCTTTCCAATTTTTCATTTGCTGAACATTTAACTGAGACTTGAGAATAAGGATTTAGTTGTATTCATTTCAACAATGTAGTTGTGAATTCAGTTGTATTCATTGCTTAATCATAATCTATTAAGTAGCGTAATCATGTTCTATAATATAATTCAGCACTTTCAATATATCGGGTATAACGCAGCCTACGAGTAAAGCGGGAACCTATGTGGAAGCACATAATCCATTGTTGACTGTTCTATTCACGTCAGACGGGAAGAGTACGACTATACGTGATAGACCCGAACACACCGTTGGGCATAAAATATTTAACAATAAACAATCCTCCTGACTTCGGACAATCGTGGATATCATGAAAGAGACATTCGTGCTCCAAATATATTGTAATCTATGGTTCAATCCACGTCTGACGGTACGGGCTCGACTATACGTGGTAATCCCGAGTCGGACCCTAAACTGTTAAACAAATAAAGCAATCGACAGGACCATGACCCATCGTGGTAAAGAGACATTCGTGCTCCAACTATAATGCATTAAGCACAGCATACGTGGTAAATCCGGATAATTCAGTCAGACCCTAAACTATTAAACAAACAAAGCAATCGACAAGACCGCGACTCATCGTGGTTATCCTAAAAGAGTCATTCATGCTCCAATTATCCAGTAATTCATAGTTCTATCCCCGTCTGACGGTACGAGCTCGATTATACGTGGTAATCCCGATTACCTCAGTCAGGCCCTAAACTATTAAATAAACAAAACAATGGATAGGACCGCAACTATACGTGGTAAATCCAGATAATGCAGTCGGACCCTAAAAAATAATACTAAACATAATCTAAATTTCGTTTACGTAACGCATGGACTCATAATTGTGGTATATAATTCATCACTTTTACACAGTTTAAATTTCGTTTAATGCCTATATAAACCGTGAGACGAATAATGTATGATTGATTCACATCCAAGACAAGTTGCTCTTACGAAGTATATTATGAAGTCTCTTTGTTTCCAATCTACATGAAAATATTGTCTCGAATCCCACAAATGCATTAGCAGTTAGCACCCGATAAAAACTAATGTATTCACACGCATGTTTGTCCATTTATGCTCTCTTAGCTTGTCAAATAGAGTAATGAGATTTTCCTTTTTTAATATATATTTTAGCCATAATTAAATACCCGAATAGCAAGGTCGGAAATAACTCATCAGTCGACAAAATCACGATGCATTCGTGATTAACCCGGATATCTCAGTCGGGCCCTTATCCTAAATCCAAAATCCTAATCTAACATTTCAAATACTTATTATTTTAATATTTATTCAAAAAAAACATTATGCGTGTAGTCTTTTTATTGACTGCGCGTGTAGTCTTTTCATAGACTGTGCGTCTTTCCATGAATAGAGCGATTAGTTTCGAGATTCTGTTGTGATTGGAGAATAGCTGGAACAATTATGATCATTCAAGATCTTGTTCTATAAATAGATACGTTGAACAACCAAGAATACCTACTCCTCATTCGTAAGTCGTATCGTAACACATGGTTGCCAACGGTGCCACTTTCTTGTCCGATTCCGCCCTCACTAGAATAATGCATACTATATTATTATGTGCAGTTATATTTATTCCGGAAGACAAACCAGCAGCTTTCTATCAATTACACTCCCCTCCCCCCAAACAGTTTGTTTACTAGTGAAGTGGTGTTGGTGTGTCTTCCGGAATAAAGTGAGTTGTCCCTAATTGACATTAGGTGCAGTATCTTGCAGAGTGCACGCTCCATAGATTAGAACCTACGCTTGATATCGGAACAACCATTTTCCACGGCGTAAGAAGGAAACCTACTTTGGAGTCTTGATAGGGCCATATATGACCAACTATTCTCGTGTTTTGTTCTATAGTTACCTTTGCCATGAGGACCTAATTTCTCGCTGCAGCTCTTCTAGTGAGGGCAAATTATATTGATGTCATTCACAAGATGATGAGAATGAAGAAATGAAGCTTGTTGAAACAGCCAACAGTAGCAAAGATGAATGTAAACACCCACGATACTCGGCACTCGCTCCCCTCACACACACCTCAGATAGTGATTTGTTCTTATCACCGTAGTCGAGGTTCTCTCATTACGTATAAAATGCAATTATGGGGCTGTAGTCGAGGTTCTCTCACCTCGGATACTCGCTTACACGTATGTGTTATGGGGCTATAGTAAACTAAATTCAAGTATTTTCAAATGCAATTAAAAAAAAAAATAAAATAAAAAATAGAATACAATTACTCTATTGCCCTACAAAGCGCCTTTCCGCCTTCCGGCCTGTTTTTATCCTTTGTGTCTCTTCATCTTTATACTCGCCCCTCACTGGCGTCAGTCGATAAAAGCGCGACCATTCGTATTTTTTAAATTCTATTACTCACGCGTGTATCGCCCGATCATACGTGCTTTACACGTGTATAGTTTCGGAATGGTGCACTGTATCGCAGGAATCGCACGACCATATGTTTTTTACACCTTCGAGATGAAATGACTCTCTTGCCCTCCAAAGTGTCTTTCCGCCTTCCGACCTGCTCCTATATGTGTCTTCTCGTTTTCGTTTTCATATGCGTCCCTTCCTAAGGGCGTCATTTGATACAAGCGCGACCATACGTATTTTTTACAAGCGCGACCATACGTATTTTTTTATGACGCATTTCACTTTAACGTTCATCATACGGCGGTTGACGTCACTGCGAATGACAGAGTCAGTTAAGACTTTCATTTCAAAAATCAAAACAATCCATTTGTACCTATCAAAAAATAAAAACAATCCATTCGTTCGGAACCCGGTAGTACATTCGTTCGGAACCCGGTAGTACATTCGTTCGGAACCCGATAGTACATAGTTCAGAACTCGGTAACACATTTGTTCGGAACCCGGTAGCACATTCGTTCGGAATTCGGTAGCACATTCATTCAGAACCCGATAGCACATTCGTTTGGAACCCAATAGCACATTCGTTCGGAACCCGATAGCACATTCGTTCGGAACCCGATAGCACATTCGTTCGAAACCCGAATAGTCAAGACTAAATTATCATCAACATTCTATATACTAGATTCTTCCTATTTGATATCCACAAGCAGCCCAGATACGATTAATTCGGTGATCGTGGCAGCGTATCGTTAGACGAAACAGATAAACCATAATGTTGATCGACATCATCTTTCATTCTTCTCATATTCTGAACGAAGCGTTTGCGACAGGCAGTTATTGGGCCCAGTATGTGTTCTTCTATCATACGGTGGTTGATGTCACCACGTATGGCTCGCCCTCCAAGTAATTCGGCCTAAAGGGCAAAGTCAGAGGTGCCGAACACACGGTGAAGTTTAGAGGCAGAAGTAGCTAAGTTGGGTGATAAGTTTCAAAAGACGGTGGCAATTCGGGCTGCATTAGTGACGTTAAGGTTATCCAGACTGAACCTGTCGGGTCATGGTGTTCAGCGGTTACAAAGTCAAAGGCGACAGTCGCTGCAACAAGGTTGTCGAGTGCAGTATCGAGGGCTGCATTGGATGAAAAATTGCCTGGTTTGGCAATGTTGTTGCACAGGGCCCTGAGGCGTGCGGCTTTGGAGGTGAAGACGGTTGCAAAAGCGATGATGGCACGGAAGTCGGTGAATGAGACGGCAATAAGGTCGGAGACGATCACGACAAGGGCGGTAACTAAATCGGCTAAGGCTGCGATGGCGGCACTCATAGTTTGAACTTTTAAACTCTAGGGTTTTTCACCATTGGAGAAGATACAGTAAACAAATCGTCTTCCGGCTACTGACTTGATTAGAAGGTATTAAGAAGGTAAAGTATTTTATTTCTTTTCTTCCTTTTCTTTTAATGACTTTTATGTAAAAAAACAATAAAAGTAAATCAAAAATGAAATAGGAGGTTACATTTCAAAATAACATTTACGCGGAGGTTACTTGTCCAATTATCTCCAGTTTTTAGCAATGCTACTTGCTAACAATTCATGGGTTCTCATGGGTCTATATAGTGTGTTAAGGCTAAGGCTATATTTGCAAAATCGTCTTAAAAGTTATTTTTGTTTTTCCAATCGTAGAAGTCCCTTGTAAATTGTTTGCAATTTTGGTCTCTGGCGGTGTAAAAGCTCCCAAAAGCTCAAAAGTCAAAAACTCTCATGGAATTGCTTCTATGAGACTTAAGGCGGTGACAATTTTATAATTATTTCGAAGTTCATTTTTAAGATAATTTTGCCCACATAAACAAATCGATAATATCAAAATATACATCAATTTTTCCCTACTATATCCAGTTTGTCACACTATTTTTTTAACTTTTGAAACAATAAAGCTCTCATTACAAACACTTTATAACTTCTTTATAAAAGCACTTTTTTAAAGTACTCCTCAGAAGCTACTTTTACAAAAGTACAAGAATTTGCAAATATAGTATAAGAGTAAGACATAATAGATTACCATATGTCAAATAATATAGTTACCCATTATTTTGCTCAATATTTTTTTTTTACTTTTTCGTTAAAACTCGATTAGTTAAACAGTCATATATTCGGTGATAGCCCTATAAGTAACTTTTAAGTATGAAAATGATTTTTTACACAAAAATGATTGTCAGCACTTAGTGTTGAGATTTAGTTTTTGTATAAAAGGTAAGGATAATCACAAATCCATACCTTATAGGGATGCCGAAATTTCAGTGATTGTGGAGTGATGGTTGTGAATTGTAGTCTATATAAACATGTAAATCAATACATAGTGAATCAATTATTCAAGTTCCTAGCAGGACTTCACCCAAATTATGAAGCTGTTACAAGGAACATTCTCAAGGAATCCCCTTTGCCCTCAGTCGATGTTGCATATGCAACAATTCGACGGGAAGCCACACACAGCCAAATTTGGAATTTGACCGGCACGGCCTCCACTGGATCGACTGAAACATCATCGGGAGATAAAGGGGCAAGATTATAGACTTACGGGCCAGGACCAAAGAAGGTTTATGACACAAAATTGACTGGAAATCCATAAAGTTCATGGGATCCTCGATCAGAAACAACCATTCATTCAGGCGATTCATCCTATCGACGGCCATTTTGCAACTATTGTCAGACCATCGGCCACTAGAAACAGTGATGCTATAAATTGAAAGGTTACCCGGGGGCAAATCATGGCGGAAGAAGGGGTGGTAGGATGAGTTACGTATGGAGAGGCAGCCGAGCTGCTATTCTAGACGGCGGTCACAACTTCCTAGAGGAGAATTCACGCGATGAAGTCGCGGGCGTAAACCTAGGGCATGGACAGATCTGGAGAATAGACGGGATCCGAATAGAACAAGTGGAGACCCACCTACACGATCCTCTGACCCGCAGCCCAGATAATATAAAGACGAATGCAACGGTAAATTTACCGAAACACACCTTAAATTTGCAACATGCACATTATTTTCCTCAATGATGTTTGGACAATTTGATGATAATTGCAGTATTTGGGTGGATGAGACTAATTGTTCAGGAAATGGGCCGGATTATTCTGGTTCTGACGCGCCTTGAAAATCTGGAAATTATTCTGAAATTTCTCAAGCTCATATTATGCAAAATTCGATTCTTAAGAAAAATACGGAATGCATTTTTGATTGTGTTGCTACTGACACTATTACTCATGATATATCTAATATAGATGAGGTGCAGAAAACTCCAAAGAAGGTGTTACAGACAGCTAGTGGGGCATATGTCCCAGTGAAAAGTGTTGGAATTATTGAGATTTCATCATCCATTCGATTATTCAAGTGTCTTTATGTGCCGTCCCTGTCATATAAATTACTTTCTATCAGTCATATTTCGAATGAGCTTAACTATGTGGTACTAATGTATCATACCTCTTTATTTGAGAGGATATCCATTTGAAGAAGATAATTGGGCGTGGAACTGAACGAGATGACTTGTACTATGTGGATGAAATGGCTTCCAAGGGATGGACACTATTGACTCATGAGTCACCAGATTCCCAAAGTTGTTTATGGCATTGTCGCTTGGGTCACCCATCCCATTTCTATCTCAGTCGGTTATTTCCTCAGCTTTCTAAAATTCCTTTCCATTGTGAGACTTGTGTTTTGGCCAAGACCTATGGACAACCATTTATTTCTAAACATACTCGTGTTTTGCATAGTCGCTTGGGTCACCCATTCCATTTCTATCTCTGTCGGTTATTTCCTCAGCTTTCTAAAATTCCTTTTCATTGTGAGACTTGTGTTTTGGCCAAGAGCCATAGACAACCATTTATTTCTAAACATACTCGTGTTTCGCATATTTTTTCCTTGGTTCATTCTGATGTTTAGCGTCCTCACCTATTATTAGGGGTCAGGGTCTTCGCTATTTTGTGCTTTTTATTGATGATTGGACTCATATGACATAACTTTATTTTTAAAAAAACAACTTAGAAGTCTTTAACAAGTTTACCCAATTTTACAATATAGTATCTACTAAGTTTCATACTAAAATACAAGTATTTAGGTCTGATAATAGGTGTGAGTTTGTGAATCACTAGATGAAAACCTTTTGTTCTGAAAAAGGAATGCTACACCAGACCTCTGTCCTTATTCCCTACAACAAAATGGTGTAGCAGAAAGAAAAAATCGATTTCTTCTTGAAATAACTCAAGCCTTGATGATTGAGTCTCATGTTCCCTCTAGTTTTTGGCCTGAGACTGTCGCAACATCGATTTTCTTGGCTAACCGCCTGCCCACTCAAATTTTAGAATTTCAAACACCAATCTAAACACTGTCTAACTTTACTCATGTTCCTCCATCGATGTCTTTATCTCCGCGTGTTTTCTGGTGCACAATCTATGTTCATGTTCCGAAAATTAGCAGGTCGAAATTTGATTCATGTGTGGAAAAGTGCATCTTTGTGGGCCATGGGGTCTCATAGAAAGGGTATTGTTGTTACCATCCTCAAACTGGACGTATGCTTACTAATATGGATTGCAATTTCGTCGAAACTAAGTATTACTATCTATCTCACACCCAATCAAAGAGTCAGGGGGCGAATTTGGCATTAGACTCTCATGATTGGTTTCCATCTCAGACGTTGCCACAGTCGACTCATGCACCCAGCACAACTTTCGATCCCACTACTCCAACGCTTGCATCTCATGTGCCTCATGCACCAGCCCCATGTTCCTCATCCACACCCACTCATGTGCCTCACGCATTAGAGCCTTCTCATGAGTTGAGTAGACCACCTTTGGACCACGACGTTGACATTGTTCAGCTAGACCAAGAAGGGTCATCTCAGTTGTCTTCTCCTACGGATATTCAGGTAAATACTATTCCCTCTGAGACCTTGTGCTTTATGGATTCTATGGCTGACTATGATCTAAGACTTGACCCAATGACACCCAAGTATGCTCTCCCTCATAGGTCTATTCGGGGTGTGAAGCCAAAGACGTATACTCTGGATCATAATTCTAAGACGCAGAGGTATCCTATTGCTGATCTAGTCAAAGGGAGTCTCACTGAGGTTGCACGAGTGTTCGCTACTGCCATCTATGCTGATGAGGTGCCTCGAAATGAAGTGGAGGCTATGAGTAGACCTGAGTGGATGAAAGATATGGGGGAGGAGATGAGGGCCTTGAGGAAAAATGAGACATGAGAGACATGTGAGTTGCCTGAAGGAAACTGCAAGTGGGTCTATACAGTGAAGAGGAAAATAGATGGAGATATTGACGGATATAAAGCCCAGCTCGTCGTGAAATTGTACACTTAGACATATAGAATTGACTATTCAGAGACGTTCACTCCAGTGGCAAAATTGGATACTGTCCGGGTGCTATTCTCGAGCGTAACAAACTTAGACTGACATTTACATCAATTTGATGTGAAAAACACATTCCTACATGGATATCTAAGTGAAGAAGTGTATATGGAGGGTTCACCTGATTTCTCTAATGATTTTCGGTCCAATGAAGTGTGTAGATTAAAGAAATTCCTCTATGGATTGAAGCAGTCCCTCAGGGCTTGGCTCAGGCATTTTACCTTGGCTATGAAGAAGTGCAGGTATCATTAGAGCAACTCCGACCACACCTTGTTTCTTAAATGTCAGGCTCAAGGTACTACTTAACTTATTATATACGTTGACAATATGATTATTACATGGGACAATGCAGAGGAAATTGAGAACTTAAGAGGAAACCTCTTCAGAGAATTTGAGATGAAAGATCAGGGAATGCTCAAATATTTCATTAGAATTGAGTTGTCTCGATCACGACAGGGGATCTACATCTCACAGAGAAAGCATGTTTTGGACCTACTTATAAAGACTAGACCGCTAGAGTGTAAGCCAACAGACACTCCAATTGTGATGAATCATGGCCTTAAAATTGTGGAAGGAGCTGAGATCACAAACAGAACGAGATATCAGCACTTGGCACATACTCATTCGGACATTGCTTATGTTGTGGGGGTTGTGAGCCAGTTTATGCACAATTCCCAAAGAAATTATATGGATGCTGCTCTGAGGATAGTAAGGTACTTGAAGGGATCCCCTGACACTGGGATCCTTTATCGAAAAAATGGACATTTGAGGGTTGAGGCCTACATAGATGCTAATTGGGTCAGCAACCCTATAGATCGTCGGTCTACCTCTGAATATTTCACTATTATTGGTGAGTGTCTTGTCACATGGAGGAGCAAAAAACAGAATGTGGTTGGATTGCCGAGTACTGAGGCCGAATTCGGTGGTGTGGTTCGTGGTGTGACTGAAATCTTGTGGATAAGAAAGTTGATGACCGAACTAGGATTTGCACCATCTCAAGCATGTCCCTTAAGGTGTGACAATCGGGCAGCTATCCAGCTTGCACAAAATTTAGTCCAACATGACAGGACTAAACACGTCGAGATGGACCATCAGTTCATCAAAGAAAAGCTCAAAGATGGATATGTTACACTTCCCTTTGTACGATCTAAAGATCAACTGACAAATATTTTAACTAAGGCAGTGAATGAATATTTCGAGATCTATTATGCAAGTTGGGTGTCGGATACCCCACACCCAACTTGAGGGGAGTGTTGAGATTTTGTTTTTGTATAAAAGTTAAGGATAATCACAAATCCTTATCTTACCGGGATTCCGAGATTTCATGGATTGTATAGTGATGATGAAAACGTGTGAATTGTAGTCTATATAAAAATATAAATCAATACATAGTGAATAAGGAAAAAATTTCCGAAACAGTTTTCTCTCATTCACATTATTTACACTTAGCACTACTCAGGAAGCCCATTCGTGAAAACTGCCCAAGCCCATAAACGTTAAAAAATACTAGAACGAATGTACTGTACTGGAAAAAAAGACTGAATTTTGTTCGTACGTTCCAAAATACTGTTATATACCAACTAATCGTCTCTTTGTTCCTGGCAATTCTTCCAGCGAGATCTTGTCCGTAAGCTTCTTAGACTCATCGGCTAATCATATTGTTAGAGATGCAACATGGGGATTTTTGTATGTTAATGCATCTGCTTAATACCCTCCAGCTGTTTGATGAATTGCCTCAGCCATTTATGGAGCTTTCCAACTTTTAATACATTTGAGAGGTTTTAGTCTGTATATCCGTTCTGTGCGTGTGATGCTGCGGCGGGTTTCAGTTATTTCACTTGCTGTATATAGAAGTCATGGTGTTTTAACCCGTTGGTTCAATCATCATGGGAAAACACATGCCTCCTCATTGTTGATGTGGAATCTGAGTTCGCGCATTAGCCCATGTATTAGGTGTTATGGAGTTTCGGGTTCGGCTTTCGAGTATTCAGTAATCAAGATTGCGTCAACTTTAGGCCATCATCTGAGGCGTTTTTGCACTTTGGAGCCTTTGGAGCTGGAGAAAGCATCGAATGCTACTGGACTTGAGTATGTGGATGAGGTCTATAAGAAAGTGTTGGATTATGCTAGGCCTGAGTATAAAATGGAGGAGGCTCTTGATGGTTTAGGTTTTCAACCGACTACACCTTTGGTGGTGGAGATCTTACACAGGTTTCGTTTCGAGGAGAAGGTAGCATTTCGATTTTTCCATTGGGCAGGACGACACGAATATTATAGCCATGAGCCGGAAGCATATAATAAGATGATTGACATTCTATCTAATACTAAGTTCAAGGTCAAGGACTTCCGTATTATCTGCGATCTTCTTGATTACATGAAAAGGTCTAATAAAAGGTCTGTCCCAATTGAGGTTTTGTTAACAATTTTGAGGCAATACACTGAGAAACACTTGACACATCTTCAGAAGTTTGCAAAGAAGAAGAAGATAAGAGTGAAGACACAGCCCGAGATAAATGCATTTAACTTACTGCTGGATGCTTTGTGCAAGTGTTCTCTCGTTGAGGATGCGGAGTCGATGTTTGAGAGAGTGAAAAGCAAGGTCAAGCCAAATGCGGACACATACAACATTTTGTTTTTCGGATGGTGCAGGGTCAGGAATCCCAGTAGAGGGATGATTGTGCTCGAAAAAATGATCCAATCGGGTCATATACCTGATAATTTCGTATATAACACTGGTATTGATACCTTCTGCAAAGCAGGGATGCTGAAGGAGGCTACTGAGCTTTTGGAGTTCATGAAAACCAAAGGCTCTACAGTGTCTTCTCCCACTGCAAAAACTTATGCAATTATGATTATAGCACTTGCTCAGAATGACAGAATGGATTTGTGCTTTAAAATCTTACGTGATATGATAGAGAGTGGAAGCCTTCCTGATGTGCCGACGTACAAAGAACTTATCGAAGGCATGCGCTTGGCTGGAAAGCCAGAAGCAGCTTATAAGATTTTAGAAGAGATGGGACGAAAGGGCTACCCTCCTGACATTGTCACTTACAACTGTTTCCTCAAGGTCCTCTGTGATGACAAGGATACTGAAGAAGCTCTTCGGCTTTACCAGGCAATGATTGCGGCGGGCTGTAAGCCCAGCGTGCAAACATACAATATTATGATTGCCATGTTTTTCAGGATCAGTGATGTTGAAGGCGCCTTTGAAACCTGGGATGAGATGAACAAAAGGGGATGCTCACCTGATACCCAAAGTTACTGTGTGATGATTGAAGGTCTATTTGGATGTGGAAATACCAAGGATGCTGTATTTCTTATCGAAAAAGTCATGAATGAGGGTATGAAATTTCCATACAAAAAGTTTGATGAGTTCTTGATACATCTCTCCAGTACTGGTGATCTCCAAACAATCCATAGACTATCAGAGCACATGAGAAAATTCTACAATCCGACGATGGCGCGCCGTTTTGCCTTGAGTCAGAAACGTAAGAGCATGAGCTTGCGGGGCAAGTGAAGTAAGTAAGAAGTGTTTGACATGAAGCCTGAAATCAGGTGAGAATGAAATGCAGTTGAAAGATTGAACTGTTTCATCTGCTTTAGCCTTGCAACTGTTAAGTCTAGACAAAAACTGTTTCTCCATAACTTAAATGGTCGTAAAGGTGTATGTGGCGCGACATCTGCTGTAAGACCATATGATCATTTCCGTTGTACTTAAAAAGGTGTATGTGGCGCCCATTGGGCTATGGCCAGGCGCAGAAATGATATAATTGAACATTTTTCCCTGTGATAGGCTGTTTAAGTCTTCCGGAATCCCAAGTGCCAGAGAAAAATCAGGGTGTCAAAAAAGTAACACAGCATTGGCATTGTTATTTTTTATGTAAGCTACATAGCATACCAATTTCCTCCAAATCGAGGCGCTCTAGGTTCTTGAAGGAGTCACACTTGATTTTGATCATCTACTGCTCAGATCTCCATGTGACTTGAGGAGAGCGTATGTAACGAAGCTTCCGATCACCAGTAAGGACCCACTTGGGTATACTCGAAAACCAAATCAAGTACCAGACTCAAGACAAAAGGCCAGAAGTTCTTATTTAAGATTTTGTTTAGGATTTCAGGTATCAAAACCCGACTATCTGATATTTTTCAGGTTTAACTTTTAAAAGTTGAGTTCGGGTTCAAGTAGGGTATTTTGTGTTAAATATATGAATTTGGGGAATTTTCTCTTATATTGAAAAGTGTGTTAGATGTACAATATTTATGGATAGCATCATAAAACTTATGTATCCCATAATCTCTAATAAATTTAGAAGTGGTCATTGTGATCCCTAAATCATAGGTATCTTGTATTATGGAAAGGAATATAGTCAACTCCTTACATATCTAAGTTTTAACACTTACCTCAAGTTAGGTGGTGGATGTCTGATACCTAACTTGAACATTGTATCATGAAAGACTCGACTATTCACAGTTTTAGTCAAGATATCTGTTAGTTGATCTTCAGATTGTATAAATGTGTTAGTGTCACGATCTTTCCTTCAAGTTTTCATTGATAAAGTGTCTATCAATCTTCAAATGTTTGGTTCGATCTTGTTGAAATAGATTCTCGAAGATGTATATGAAAGCCTTCTTGAAAGTTGAAACAGATCCTGGATAATCTTCAATGGGTACGCTTGCATGAGTGGATAACCAAGCTCAGTTATCGACTTCACAAGCCATAATATCTTGGTCATTCCTGGAGCAATTTCTCTAAACTCGGCTTCAACGCTCGATCTGGACACCATCTTTTGTTTCTTTTACTTCTCCAGGTAACAAGATTATCTCCCACAAAGATAAAATAACAAGATGTAGATCGTGGATCTACTCGACTACTTGCCCAATCAGCATTTATATAAACCTCTATCCTCAAATGCCCTTGTCGACTGTATAGGACTCCAATATCAGTGGATCATTTCAAGTACTTCAAGATTCACAAAGCAACCTCCATATTGTCTCTCTGGGGGCTATGCATAAACTAGCTCACCCAAATAAATTAGTTTATCAACCAAATATTGGTATCTTCCTTTATCTGCTAGTTCGGCTCCTCCTATCATCTTCAAGCCATGATTAAGCATCATAGGGATGTCCACTATTTTGCATTTAAGTAGTCTAGTTTCAGCAAAAAGATCAAGAATATACTTTCCCTGAGAGATATAAATGTTTGACTTCGATCTCATAACTTCAATGTCTAGAAAGTATTTTAGCATTCATAAGTCCTTCATATCAAATTTCTGGAACAAATTCCTCCTCATCTTCTCAATCTCATCAATATCATCCAGTACTGACCATGTCATCCACATATATAATAAGGCATGTGATACATTGATTACAATGCTTAAAAAAAGGTATAATTAAAGCTGCTTTGGGTGTACCCATACTTCTTCACGGCGAATATAAATCTCTCAAACCATGCTTTGGGAGATTATTTGAGGTCAAAGGCTTTCTTCAATTTGCAAACCTCACGGGGACAGAGGTCACGAGCAAAACCAGGTAGTCCCTTCATGTAAACTTCCTTACTCAAATTACAATGTAGAAAAGCATTCTTCACATCAAATTAGTGAAGATGTCAATCCAAATTTGCCACCATAGAAAATAAGACTCATATAGTGTCAAGTTTGAACACCGAAGAGAAGGTCTCTGAATAGTTCACCCTATAAGTCTGAATATATTCTTTTATAACAAATCTAGCTTTAAATCTTTTAACAATATCATCAGCCTTCCTCTTTATGGTATAAACCCATAGGCATTCAACAAATTTCTTTCCTGAAGGTAGCTCACACTTCTCACAAGTCTTATCCTTCCTAAGATCATCAATCTCAACTTCCCTCGCACGTCTCCACTCAGGAATCTTCATTGCTTCTATCTCACTGCGAGGAATATCCTCACTTAACACTAGGAAAGGCTTGGGCTGACTCAGACATACTCCCCCTATGACATCAGCAATAGGATATCCCTGAGTCTTTTTGTTATGCTCCGGAGTGAACTTGTTTCTTGCAATACCCCTATTAACCCGAGCAGTATCTTTCGAAGTAGTTTGACTCATAAGTCCTGCATCATGGTCAGTCGCCACAATATCCGACTTAGGAGAAAGTTTACCTACCGGAATATCCGCTGAAGAAGATAACTGAGATTACTCTATCTAATCTAACTGTACTATGCCATTATCATGTGTCTTCATGGGTGGTCTACCTACCTCATGAGAATGTTCTGACATGTGAGGTGTATGAGACAACTTGTGATCAATCGGAAGAATCAAAGTGGATGACATCGATGGCGCATGAGGTGCAAGTGTCAGTGGGAGCTACCGCCGATGGTAATGAGGCAAATGCATTGGGGAAGGGGTAGACACTGATGGTGCATGAGGCACAGACATTGGGGACACGGGTGATGATACTGGCAAGGATGAGAAAACCCGTCAACTGGATCCAACTCCACAATCTCTCCCCGACTACTTGATTGAGAATGATGATAATAATACTCAATTTTTACAAAATTTCAATCAATAGTAGTGAACATATGACGAGTGATATAATTATAACACCCTTCTTAGAGCCTCATATCCCACAAAAATACATTTTTCAGTACAATGATCATATTTTGAACGATTAATTTTGGGTACATGAACATAAATTGAACAATTAAACACACGAGGAGTGAAACCCATAGGCAGGGAAATACAGGAATGATTAGCTAAGATTTGAATGGGGGTTCAAAATTCAAGAATATGTATAGGGAAGTGATTTGCTAAATAAATTGTAGTAGCAACAGCTTCAGGCCAAAAAGAAAAATGGACTCGTGATTCGATTATAAGGGTTCATGTTATTTTAGGTAAAATTTTATTTTTTCTTTCCGCTACACCATTTTATTGAGGAGAATGAGGACAAGAAGTTTGTTGTATCATACATTTTATGAAGAAACGAAGGCATTTGATGATTTACGAACTAACCTCCATTATCAGGTCGAAGAATTTGAATTTCGGTATGAAACTGAGTAAGAATCATAAGATAAAACTGATTAAATTTTTCAAAAACCTCAGATTTGTTTTCTAAAAAAAATATACCCAAGTCGTACGGGGGCAATCATCAATAAAGAACACAAAATATCGAAAACCATGACCCCCAACTGTAGGAGAAGGACCTCACACGTCAGGATGAATTAGAGAAAAATATTTGAAACACGAGTATTACATGAAAAGAAAGACGGTCTATGACTTTTTGCAAGTATGCAAGTTTCGCAATGTATCGGAGATATATAAGAAAATATACGACGAAGAAAGTTATGCGAGTGATGACCAAGACGGCGATGTCACAATAAACTTCTGGGCTCGACTTTCCCATGGGTTAAGAGTGATCTCCATTCCGATGCCACTTTGTCGACATAGAACAAGTCATGCTATTCAGAGTCACACTCAATTATCATCTTCGAACAGATATCCTCCAAGAGACAAAATGTAGGATATATAAGCACAACACAGTTCGTCTCTTTAGTAATATGACTAATCGATAAAAGTTTATATGATAATAACGGAATATATAGATAATTTGAGAGCCGAATATAAACAATTTATAGATGGAATTATATAACTATGTATCCCACAATCTCCCATATATTTGATCCTATTCCGCAAGAATTAGGAGAGCAAGAAGCACAAAAACATGAGGTGGCAGCATAACATTCTCGTTTAAGGTGTGATCCACACTTAATGACCATCCAATCATATGATAAATTTCATATAAACTGGGTCGGCTCTAAACACGAGTCAAGGGCCGCCCGGCCTATCACACTCGGGTCAATGGGCTTTTGAATAAATCGAGCCCAGGGACACCTGGGTCTCGTGTATGCAAGCGTGCGTGTGGGGGTTAAGTTGGTAGGAATGTGGTGTTGTCACCCTTAAAACCTTAGGCCCAAGGTGATAGGTTTTCCCCACTATTCATATTTATACTAGTAAATCTTAGTTTTCCTAACCGGTATGGGACAATTATCTTTTTATATGTTTAACATCATATTCCTCACCTCACATTCTTGTGTTTCTTGTGGGATATCTTAGTATTTTCCCTATAATTTAGATATCACATTGATCAAATGGGATCAGGTATTATAGAAAAGATTATAGTCAATTTTTTACATATCTAATTCTTTGACATTTTGAACCTACTATGAGAGGTGGCATTTCATCCTTAAATATACTTCGGCAACGTATGTTGGATTGCACTGATACTGATTATTTGGATCAAAACATCTACATGGGAGAAAGCACAGCTATGAAATGATTTCATCCCTTCATTTGTTGTGCTCGTATGGCTTTCGGGGTGGTGGGGGATGGCAGCAGCCAAGAGGTGACCATATATAGCCATAGGCTACCGGCTTCATATGTGGTGGTTGACAGTGAGTGAGAAAGAAAAAGAAATCGGATTTTCTATGGGATGGGGTGAAAAGGTAGATGATGGAGTCTAAGGCTATATTTAGCAAATCTGACTGATAAGGTGACTGATGACTGATAAGGTGACTGATAAGGTGACTGGTGACTGATAAGGTGACTGATGAGGCGACTGATAAGATGGACTGATAAGGTGACTGATTTGATTAGACTTGTTTGAGACGGAAAGCAAGTGATGACCGCCGGGTGCCCTCACCATTTCTTTCGCTGAGCCGGAAATGAACCAGTGCCTCACAGATGCCGGAAATGAAAAGCTTCTTGGTCACACAGGCTTCATTAGCTATAATCCATTTTTTTAATTTTGATCTTTTAATTTGGGCCATTGGATTTCATTACAATTCAATGGCCAAGATTCTCCCACACATCCCTCACTATAACATCCCGCATAGGAAGCGGAGTGCTTTTATGGGTAACCTAGCGTCTTTTTCATTTTCATATTACCTTTGGAAGGTTGAGATCATTTTAAACAAGATTTCTGTCGTGCTGTACAATTGGAAATTTTTCTGTATTCGTATGCATTCATTTTAATGTTTTGCTGATTGTTGGAACTCTTGTTTAATTTTTTCTGTATCCGTATGCGTATGCATTAATTTTTCTGTATCTGACGACATTAGTTGGATTTGGGAGTATAATTTTCCTCTTCTCCAACCAGTGGGAATTAGTTGGATTTGGGAATTAGTGGTCAGTCATCAGTGGGAATTAGTTGGATTTGGGAGTATGATTTCCTCTTCTCCAACCAGTTGCTATTGAAAATTCTGCATTTCAGGTCCATTTTCATCGACTGATTACATATAGAAGGTTGAGTTTATTTAAACAAGATTTCTGCCGTCACGCACAAGGTACGTATGACGATAGAACTGAGAAAAGAGTAAGTCTTGCACATGAAACGACATAGTAGTCGATGGGATGCCCAGTTGGTTGATTTATATGATTGATATCTTAGTTTACATTCGGTAGTAGGTATAGTTTTTGTGAATATGCTAATTGTGATATTGATTTGTCTTTGATATATCCCTTGTTCTTGGGTTAGAGTTTTCAGTCACTGTTTTATTTTATCAGCCTGATTTTTATTTGTAGAAGATTAACAAGCAAAAGTTTTCACTTGATTCATTAAGATGGAATCGTCAAGCAGCACCTCGGTTGGATCATCTAGGCTTAGGATGGGTATAGATAAAGAACATCATCCCTTATGGAATCCCTTTATTCATTCACCCAGAAGGAACAAGTTAACTCCAAACAAGGCCCAAGATTTGGTGTATGTGCACAACAATCTCCGACTTTTATCACGCTCCACTCCTGAATATCAAGCTGAGATGACTAGGATGTGGAATATTGGTAGAGATGATTTTGGAAGCATGGAGGATGTCGAATTCCTTGAAAATGCTAATATCACATTAGATGAATCAGACTTGGAGTCTGAATTCTGTGTAGATGATGAAATAAAGGTTGATGAATAACATTGCATGATTATTTATTTTATATGTTTTTGTGTTGATATTTAGTTATTTTTATGCTTTGGTAATGTTACTTATATTATTGTATTTATATTTCTTTTATAAATTTTTTTATATTTATAAGTTAGTCTTTATATTTTTAATATTTACATATATAGCCCCGCACCTGTATCTTATATTTTTCAAAAAACTCGCACCCATATCGAATACGTTTCGTATCCGCACCCGCACCCGCACCCGCACCCGGCACCTGTGCTACCTAGATTCTCCAACTGTAACCAACTGTAACCTCGATGGGTAAGATTGTGTTTTTTTATCGCTGTTACACATCTCCTCCCACCAACTCATCCCCTCCTCCATAACATCCATTCCTGTCTCCGTGTCCTTTGCTTCAGGCATCATATCTGAGATCTTGCTACAACGTGAGTCTGATTCTTGTGAATTTCTCATCATATTAAGACTGTCCAAATCTATCTGATTTTCCCTCCATCATTTTCAACACCATCTTCAGCCAATTCCACATTTATTGGTGCCCAAAATTTTCCCACTGGGAGTGGGAGTTTGCCTTGAATCACCGGAACTTCCTCGATATACACATCTCCTTTGTCCTCACGATTGTGATTTGATTCTACCAATTTTTTGAGGTGGATACAAGTCTGGAACAGGTTTTAGTAATAGTGGAATTTTCTCAGCTTCATCATCAGTAACTCTCACTGTTTTAAGTTTGAATGCAGAAAACTCATCCTCTGAACTCTGGCTACTAGATTCGTCCATTTGGGTATTCCAAATCTCATCCTCTGCCACAAATCTCGTCTCTCCCACCACATACTCAATTCCATCTATAGTGATCCTTAAGTTTCCATTCTAGGATTTCGTTATGTCTGTCTGGATTTAGATTTGTGCAGCTTCCAAATATTTTTTTTTCTAGTGTTACCTCATCAATCCTCATAACTTTCCCCAGCTTCGATCCAATTTTTCCTAAAATATCTTCTGTCCAACACGGGAGTGGTATGCCAAATAATTTAACCTAGATCAATCCTTCTTTGTTTGGGGGATTACTGGTCCAGTCGGAGACCTCTTCTACCCATGTTCTTAACCAGTACAAATCCATACTAAACAACGCCTCTAGCATACTTTCCTCTTCCCAAATCAATACTTTTCCATTGCCCATTGGGCTAAGCTGGACATGTTTGTAACCTCCTCTTTTCAGTTGAACTGATAGATCCTTCCAGTTCTCTATCTGTTTCAGTTTGCAGACCTTGCTAAGTGACAACCATTTCGAGTCTTGTGTTGTGGTCTTAAATGCCCGTTCCAATGCATTTCCTTTTATGATCAGCTCCTTCCTATTCTCCAGAATAGGTATTAGTCTGTCCACATATTTCATTGCATCAGTAACACTTAGAATATGCTTAGCAGGTATAGATGAGGTGGTTGCCCCATTCTGTGTAGGCAATATTGTTTGCACCTTCCTTAATATTCCTACCTCCCTTTGTGTTTCCTTTCCTTTCTTAAGCATATCTTTATAACTCACATCTGATCTCAAACTGCCCTCCTATATTGCATAACCGTGTCTCATTGGTTGTACCACATATCTATTTCGCAACATTTTCCTGGTAGGAATCCTTCTATGTATCCTATTTATATTAGTTCATTGTGATTTGTCTCACCGCTGTGAGTTTAGCAAGTTGGATTTGAGGGGGAGTGTTGAAATATATCCCATACGGATTTCACAAACTAAAATCAACCAAATTAAATAAGAATGTGGTGCTACAATCTATCACCTTAGGCTCAAGATTTTAATGAGAGTAACCCACATATTTCTATTTAAGTTAGTCCACACACGTGCACCTGCGCACACGTGACTCGAGCTCAAAGGGGGGTCAGTTTTCTAATATAGCCGTGAAAATCTTCTTATCCAGACTCCTACATCCCAACTAAATGATTATCGTCCAGACCATTAACATGGACCGTTGGATTATTAAATTGATGCAAATCCAACGGCACAGATTACAGGTCTGAACGATAATGATCGGGACGCAGGAGTCTGGATAATAAAAGCTTTCAATATAGCCGACCATCATCATCTCCAATTACCTCCAAATGACTCCAACATTCAATCTATAAGTTAAAGTTGAATAATCTTACCACCTTAGGTGCAATTCTTTATTTATTACAACCATAATTGTGGTTTTTATAGTCATTAGATTTATAAAAACCATAACTATATTTCATGCATTCAGTGATATTAGCGGAAAGTCAACACATGATTAATCAACGACGACGGGCGGGTAGATCGCACCCTCCACGGTCTTATTCGCATCTATACATGATATTGAAAGTAGGTATTACATCAGTCGGGAACCTATGAAACTGAACTGCAACATAGAGTCTCAAGCCAACTCCAAGCAGCGTTCACTCTACCCTGCAAAACCATTAAAAAGAAAACAGCCAACGAAAAGGCAAAATCATCAGCGCTCACAATGAACAACAAGAAATCAGAACCGAACATGTCATGTTGATTGACACCAGCTTTCGGAATACCAGTGCGGTTCCAAAGAGCAGTGCGTTCTAAATTAAAAAAACTAATAACCAGCATGACAGAAAAGAAAATTTACTAGAAAACCAATATAGTATACATACGTTGAGCAATCCGTCGTGGGGTCAAGCGAGTACGGACTCGAAACGTTACATGTAGTATTGAGACTTTTAACTCGGGTGGTATCTATTAAGCTGTTGCTCTTGATATAGTTTTCTAGGCACGTGCACAGGCCTTGTCTGTACACTTTATCCTCCTTCTCTGCATCAACTAAGACCGTCTTAACCCCCTGGCAGCAGTCAGAGCTTGGAGTTTCGGCCAAGTTGCTCAAGTATGCTAAGCAAGTGGTCAGTTTTAAAATTGTGTCACCACAGTTAACCGTCGCCGCGCTATGGGGCGCAACCGCCATCGCGATCACCACCACCGCCGTAATCAGAGCCAAACATGTCGACTTCATGACTCCGGCCATTGAGAATTTACTCGTGTAAGTGCTAGTTGATATGTTATTAGTGGTGCCTTCAAAGGGGGATTCGTTGCAGTCCTTAAATAGAACAAAGGCGACAAGTTGTTCTTAAAGATGCTATGAGTAGGTGTAGGAGATAGTTTGAGGGGATTCAAAATGCCCTAATTGTAATCAACAATTTCCCTGACCATATTCTTGTTTCGAATTTGACTTATAGTAATTGTGGTAAGTAGCAAGTGGGAGTAACAAAAGTCTGACTGGGTTCCCTGCTTTTCCTGCAATGGGTCCAATCTATGGACTTAGCGGGACTCCATTTCATCTATATAAAAATAGAGAAATTCTACTAGTACAAACAAAGAGACCGAAATTCTACTAGTACAAACAAAGAGACCGAAATATAAATTGAACACACACCCGAGGTATTTGTGCTAAGTTTACCCTATTCCGTCTAGGTTTCTGTTTTTTTGTTTGTACGTGTAGCACGCCTCATAAAAATACTAAGAGCAAAATAAAAATTGGACAACAAATTGTATACCATTTAAATATGCGATTTTTTTTGGTTCATATAGAAAATAAAAAACGTTAAAAAAGAGTTGACCTAGTGTTTATGGTAGTAACAATTGCACTCACATGTCACTGATTCAAATACCCTCAATGACATTACTTATAAAAATAAAAGAATCAAAAAGCTCAAGCGAACATTAGCAAAAATGTTGTCTGGCAATTGCATCCATTATTATCATAGCTTTAATTATTTTTTATAGATTTGATTTTTTCCTGCAGAAAATAATATTTTCTTCCGACCTATAAAGTTTGGTGGACTTCATTCACTAATGTAAAGTGCTAGGAATATCAAATTTTCCTTATTGAAAATGGTTTTAGTTATTTTAACGGCAAATGCACCCAAATTAAAATGTATGATATGTTCTTAATGATTTCGAAATAACAATTCTAAAAATAGTGATGAATTCCGATTTGGACGAATATTAGGTTGTTAGTTGGGGTAGTTGAAGACTCATTAAAGAGAGGACTTGGAAGTCAAGCTCAAATATCTTGAGCCCCCAAACAATTGTCTGGCATGGAAAGAAACAGTACCACATTCATGATGTCTGGC
>JAOYMZ010003399.1:0-24024 GCA_025802335.1 Pinguicula primuliflora | reverse complement strand
TTCATCTACAATGTATAAGCTTTCTAACGATGTACCCAATTCCGTCAACGGACAATCCTAGTGGCATGCATGTATAAAATCATGTCGCCGGAACCTGTCCTTTTATATATAATTTACAAAATTAATTTATTTGGTTGGAAGAAGGGTGGAAGGTGGACCTTCCACATTTCCTTTTTCATGGACAATACAACTGTGTTGTCCATGGAAGATAGACAAAGTAAGAACCGACAACCTGTTGCCACAAAAAAGGAGAGGAAAATTTCCCACACCTGTAGATAGCCTTATAAGTCTTTGAAATTATTAATCAATACAATCTTGGTCGGATTAATGGGTTATAACCAATGGTTCAAAAATCCAACCCTTCTTATTCCAAACAAATGCAGACAAACCCTCTCATTTCCAGGACAACAAATCGTAATCATGATTAAATTCAATGATTCAGATTAAAGCAAGGCTTTAAAATGAGATCGGGTCAAAATTTGACTGTGCAAAAAATTGGGAGTTGTTATATGTCACGAATGTGGTAGAATGGAGAATGGACTAAATTTATATTGTGGTAAAATGTGGTAAAATGGAGTTGTTACAATAAACCCTGAACCTTAAATGTGGCTATGTATTGTTTAGGGTTTAATTCCTATTGAGTGGCAACATGTATTGTTTAATTTTTGTTAGTTGAATTCCTATCGTGTGGCGACATGTAGTGTTTAATCCATTCAACACTAGATAAATTTAGTCCATTCTCCCAATTTAGGAAAAATATACCTCATCATATACCACCATCATTGTTATATGTAACTAATGTGGTAGAATGGAAAAGGGTCAAAATATAACATGTTGTTATATTGCCCCCGGCCGCCCATCGATTCGGCCGACTAGTCGGCCGATAAAACCCTCCCAAAACTGGCACAGAGTTTAAAAAAAAATAGTCGGCCCGTGTTCTAGAAGTCGGCCGACTAATCGGTCGGACGGCCGACTAATCGGTCGGACGGCCGACTAATCGGCCGACTTCTTGAACACTGCTGTTTTGGTACACGGGCCGATTTTTCCGCCCGATTAGGCCCAAATCGGGTCGCCATCGAGAAGTAGGCCGACTTCTAGAACACAGAGTCTTATGTATCTTTAACCGTAATATAACGTCTCCAACTTGTCCTATCAGAGGTCATGTCATCGGAGAGATTTAATCCTACTAAATCTAATCGAATCTGCTCATCTCATGTCCTCTTAGGTCTCCCCCACCCTCGCCGCCCTTCTACTTGTAATCCTTCGACTCTCCTGACTGGATCGTCCAAACTCCCTCTGCGTACATGTGCAAACGACTGCAACCTTCCTTTCCTTAGTTTGGCACTTATAGATGCAACACCTAATGTATCTCTAAATACCTCATTTAGAATTTTGTCTAATCTCATGCGACCACACATCCATCTTAGCATCCGCATTTCTGCCACGTCAAATTTCTACACGTGTGAAAGACTCATAGTCCAACACTCTGACCCATATGGTATCGCTGGTCGTATAACCGTTCTATAAAATTTTCCTTTTAACTTGAGTGAGACTTTTTTATCGTATAACACTCCAGTAGTTGATCGTCATTTCATCCATCCAACCTTAAGGCGATAGAAAATGCCACCTTCCATCCTTTTGTATGATGGATCCTAGATATTTAAAACTATCTTTCTGTTTGAGGGTCTGGTTCGCAATCATAACTTCCATACTACTTTCCTCCATTTCATTGACAAAATTGCATGCCATATACTCCGTCTTCGAGTGACTCAATCGGAAGCCCTTGGCCTCCAATGTCTCTCTCCAATGCTCCAACTTATCATTGTCCTCCTCCTTCGTCTCAGACACTAAGACAATATCGTCCGCAAACAATATACACCATGACACTTCATCTTGTAGATCCTGAGAGAGTACATCCATAATTACCACGAATAGAAACGGACTCAGTACTGACCCTTGATGCAATCCTATATCCACTGAAAAATACTTTGTTTCTCCCACTGGGATTTCCACACTAGTCTTCGCACCCTCATATAGATCTTGTATAGCCCTCACATAAATCCATGGGACCTTCTTTGTTTCTAAACATTCCTAAATACCTCTCGTGGTACAGTGTCATATGCCTTCTCTAGATCTATGAATACCATATAGAGATTCCATTTATGTGCCCGATATTTCTCCATTAGCCGTCTGAGAAGATTTATTGCTTCCATCGTCGACCTCCCTAGCATGAAACCAAATTGGTTCTCCTTCACTCGCACTTCACCCCGTAGTCTAAGTTTAATAACTCTCTCCCACAATTTCATAGTGTGACTTAGGAGTTTATTATCCCGATAATTGTCACATTATTGCATATCACATTTATTCTTATAGAGTGGGACTACTACGCTACTTCGCCACTCCTATGGCATCTTTCCTGTCATCAGATTAATGTTTAAAACAGTCGTTAGCCACTTAAATTCTATGTCTCCTAAAAACTTCCACACTTCAATCGATATGTTGTCCGTCCCTACTGCTTTCGCACCTCCCATCTTACTAAGGGCTCCCTTCACCTCCTCTGTCGATATCTGACTAACCACGAACTGAGTTATGGGTCGGTGCACCTCCCCATTCTCTATACAGCTATTATACCCACGTGTCTCGTTAAACAATTTGCTAAAGTATTGTTCCCACCTTTCTCTCTTATATCCCCTCCGAGAAAAGGGCTTTTCCTTCCTCATTCTTGATAAATTTGGCAATATCAATATCTCTACTCTTCACATCTCATGTCTTTGCAAGTTTGTATATATCTTGTGCCCCCTCCTTAGTATCCAATCTCGTATGCATACACTCATATGTCTTGCTTTTAGCATCTGTCACTACCCTTTTGCATCGATCCTTGCTTGACGGTATGCCTCTTTTCATTGCATCTTCTCCCCATCCTCATTTGCTGTCATAAGTTGCCTAAAGCTATATTGTTTGGTTTTAACTTTAGTTTGCACCTTTTCACTCCACCACCACACTTTCTTGCCAGGCCTCGCTCTCCAGATGATACCCCTACAACCTCTTTTGTTGTGTCCCTAATGATAGCACCCATGGAGATCCATATACGATCCGCGTCCTCAATTATCATGTCCAAAAAAGTAGGAGCTACCTTATCTCTGAAGGCGGTAGCAGCCTCGCCCTTAAGGTTCTTCCACAATATTCTTTCTCTACCTCCTCGCCTCCTCTCCCCCACTTTTCCTCATACATTAACATCCATCACCAAAAGACGATGTTGTGACGTCAATGATTCTCCCGACAAAACTTTATAGTTTGAGCAACAACTCCTATCCCTTTGACGCAACAGGAAAAAAACAATTTGTGTGCTTTGCCCTCCACTATAATAGGTGATTAAATGCTCATCTCTCTTCTTAAAATAGATATTGACCACCATCAATTCATGCGCTGTCGCCAGGTCCAACAACTGATGACCGCTGTCATTTTTCAGACCAAACTCAAAACCACCATGCGCACCTGGATACCCATCCACCCTTATCCCCACATGGGCATTAAAATCACCACCGATGAAAATCTTTTATTCCATAGGGATACCACTCAGTATAGTATCTAACTTGTCCCAGAAGGCTCGCTTCTCACTTTCCCCTAGCCCCACTTGAGGTGCATACCCGCATACAACATCCACCACCTCTAGCCCAACTACTATTTTGATCGTCATAAGTCTATTGTCGCACCTTACCACTTCCACTACACATTTCTTGAATTTCTCTAACACCATAATCCCAACTCCATTCCGCCCGCTAACCAATTCGGAGTACCATAATTTATACCCATTTACTTTTCTTGCTCTCTCTCCCTTCCACTTTTTCTCTTGAAGACACACCACGTCAACCCTTCTTTTCTTTAATACATCTATCAACTCTAAAGATTTTGCTGTCGAAGTCCCTATATTCCAAGTACCAAATCTCGAAAAGTCAAAATTTCGACCAGTTCAGGTTCAAGGGAGTGATTCCAACTAAAAGGACCGCTCAGACTTGGAACTAACTCTGGAGTTGTTCCAGAACCCGCAGGCAAAATTGGACAAATAATGTTAGTCTCCTACCGGTCGAGGAAAAGCCATTGAGTCACAAATGGAGTCATGACTTGTGTCACCCCTGCCGCCTTCCCTCGTAAGCTTATATCTTGAACCCTTACCCTACCCTGACCCCTCGTCACAGAACACGACCTCAAGTTATCATAGTTAATATTCGCGTCTATATTCCCTACGAGTTAATACCACTATCAAAATACGCAATACTACCAACAAAATAATAACAACACTAACACTTCAACACGAATGATACTACTAACGAAAGTAATATAACTGGACCGCAAAATTAGAAGCAAAATAAAAGTATGAAGTAGAAAACTTCCCGATGATGTTAAGAAATATGGATTGTGCGAGGAATAGAACTCGCATAGTAAACCCCTGCCAGATATTGCAAGAAAATCAACAACAAAATGATAACAGATATCTTAAAGATTAAGATATCTCATAAGCTTCTCACCATTAGTCATGTTACAAAAGAGTTGAATTGCAAGGTTATAATGTATCCGTCTTCCTGTGTTCTTCAGGATATCCGAACTAGGGAGATCATTCGGCGTGATACTGAACGAGCCGAATTGTACTATATTAATGAAGTTTCTATAAGCAAGGGCCTCGCCGTGAATTCTATTACCAACATGGGATGACTTTGGCATCCCCGTCAAGGTCATCCTTCCAACAATTATCTTCATACTTTGTTTCTTAAATTTAGTTCTTTTCATGAGAGATGTGATACTTGTGCTATGGCTAAGACGCATCGGCCTTCTTTTTGTCTAGTTCTACTCGTTCTGACTTTTCTTTTGATCTTATACATTCTGATGTTTGGGGACCTACTCCTTTTGTTGGGGAAACAGATTTAGATATTTTATATTACTTATTGATGATTGCACTCGAGTGTGTTGGGTATCTTTTATCCGAAATAAGTCTGCGTGTTCGAAAAATTTGCACATTTTTATCGCATGATTCAAACTCAATTTGATAAGTCTATTAAGGTGTTGAGGTCGGATAATGGTGGAGAATATATGAATCATGACATGTCAATATTTTGTTCATCCCATAGCCTTATACATCAGACTACTTGTCCTTATACACCTGAACAAAATGGAGTAGCTGAGAGGAAGAACCATTTTTTACTTGAAATAACGCGGTCCCTTATGCTTGAGTCGGGGTCCCTGCCCATTTATGGCCTGAAGTTATAACTACTGCCACTTATTTGACCAATCGTCTTCCCACAAAAATCTTGAACCAACAAACCCCTTTACAAACTCTTGCCTCTCATTCCAGGGTTCCACTGTATCTTACACTTCATCCTCGGATTTTTGGGTGCTCTGTGTTTGTTCATATTCCCAAAGAAAAAAATATTCCCAAAGGGCATCGTACTAAACTTGATCCATGTGCAGTCAAATGTATGTTCATTGGGTATGGTGTGCATCAGAAGGGATATCGTTGTTATGATCCTATCTCTAATCGGGTTATTACTACAGTGCATTTTGATTTTTTGGAGACTGAGTATTTTTTAAGGAGACTAGTGCATCTCATGTTCAGGGGGAGAAAGTGTACAACCCACTCGATTGGATTAGTCCATGTCGTGATATGTCACAGGTCTCTACTCCAGCAGTGCCACCACTTGACATAGTACAGTCTGGAGTTGAGCCCCGTTCGAATGATACCTCTCTGGATGTTCCCACTATAAGTCCTTCTGATGCTGAGATTACTTGTTTTCCTGATGTTGCTAATGTTATTGTTGAAGAACAGGTGAGTTCGACTCATGTTCTTCCTCCTCGAAGTACTAGAGGTGTGGCTGCTAAGAAGTATTGTGCTGATCATGTTCCTGGTTTAAAACGATATCCTATGACTAATATGTTCAGGGGGAGGATGACTGAGTCTGCTAGAACATTCATGATCGCTTTGCTTACTGAGAATACTTCGAGGAGTGTTGAGGAGGCATTATACTGTATGGAAGGAAGCTATGGAGGTTGAAATGCGTGCTCTGAAGAAGAACAAAACATGGGTAAAGTGTAAGTTGCCTACGGGAAAGAAGTCTGTTGGTTGTAGATGGATCTTTACAATCAAAAGGAGAGCTGATGATTCCGTTGAGCGGTACAAAGCGAGACTTGTGGCGAAAGGTTACACCCTGACATATGGTGAGACTTTTTTGAGACTTTTTCTCCAGTGGCCAAGATTCACACTATTCGTGTCCTATTTTCTCTTGCAGTGAACAAGGACTGGTCTTTACATCAGTTTGATGCAAAGAATACATTTCTACATGTAGATTTTGAGGAAAAAGTCTATACGGAGCCATCATCGGGGTTTTCTCAAAAGTTTCCAGAGAGAGAGGGTTGTAGACTTAGGAAGGCATTGTATGATCTGAAGTAATCTTTCAGAGCATGGTTTGGATGCTTTACAATTGCAATGAAGAAATATGGTTATATGCAGAATAATTTAGACCATACTCTATTTATGAAAAAGAGACAACAAGGTATTACTTGTCTGTTTGGAGTCAGGAGTCCACGACTCTTTCTTCCATAACAATTGTCATTCTTCCATGACAAACCATCTCGTCCGTCTAATATAAATCCGACTGACCAAATTAATTGTGCATTTAAAAATGCCACATAAGCTAAAAGATCCAACTACAATTCATGACTCGAAAAACTAAACTTCAATCCTTGAAACTCTTCCTTCCTGTTGATTCCTAATCTACCAGGGGAAGCCCAATTCCCATCTACCAACCAACACCCGCCGTCGACCGCCGTGACCCGCCCTCTTTTCATTTGCTTCACCACACAGAGCAGTTGTGCCGCCGCGAAGGAAGAGGAGAGTCTCTTGTCCAGATTTGTGGCCGCGAAGTCGAATCCTAAATCCAAGCAGCTGCGGAGCTCTTCGACGTCATCGTCGGTAACTCTACGACCGCGGCGAAGGTGATAATTTCTCCGGCGATTGGCCCAAGCCTCATCACGATGGATGTCCGGTGACCATAACTTCTTCTTCGATAGGTCGGACTTGGTTGTGTGCCATGGGGAGGGGATGTGACGCTGTCTGACATTTAGAACGCCCAATCGTTGCAGAGGAGGGAAGGGAAAGGAATTGGGTTCTCTTCAATTTGGTTTTTTGTATTTTATATAATTTTATACTTTCATGTCTTCAAAGTTGAATTCATAGCCATAGTTCTTGGATTTGATTAGTTGCTGGTTTTTGGTTTCTTCCTCTGTGGTCGCATCTATTAGGGGTTGAATTGAAGGGAACGGGTCATCTTTGAAATATGGAACTTTTTTGGATGACATGGCATTTTAAGTGAAGATTTTGACGAACCAGATTAATTGTCCTGGACAGATGCATTTTGTCATGGAGGAAACAAGTGTGGACTAGATCCTCACTCTACTTGTCTGATTATATATGTTGATGACATGATAATTACAGGAGATGATTAAGAGGAGATTGATGAGCTGAGGAGATGTTTATTCAAGGAGTTTGAGATGAAGAATTTTGAAAAGTCGACGTATTTTATAGGTATTGAGGTTATGAGATCTCCGTATGGTATCTATATATCCCCAAAAAATATGTTCTAGATTTGTTAACTGAGACTAGAATGTTAGAATGCAAGCCCGCAGACACTCCAATAACAACAAACCACGATCTTAAGGTCATGGAAGGTGACGAACACTGTGATAGAGAGAGGTACCAACATCTGATAGGGAAGTTGATTTACATGTCCCATACCAGACCAGACATAACATATGCCGTTGGGGTTGTTATTCAGTTTATGCACAGACCTCAGAAAGATCACATGCACGCAACCCTGAGGATTTTGCGTTATCTCAAGTGGTCGCCCGACACTGGAGGTTGTTTCCGGAAACATGGACATCTGAGGATAGGTGCTTATACAGATGCTGATTGGACAGGGAGTCATGTGGATATAAAAACCACAGCCTGATACTTTACCTTTGTTGTAGGTAACATGGTGACTTAGAGAAGTAAGAAGCAGAAAGTGGTGGCTCTATCAAGTGTTGAGGCAGAATTCAATGGAATTGCAAGAGGTTTGACAGAGGTCTTGTGATTGAGAAAATTAATGACAGAGTTGGGTTTTCCACCAAATCCTCCTTGCCCAATCTGGTGTGACAATCGTACAGCTATGCACATATCAAATAATCCAGTGCAACATGACTGCACTAAGCACATTGGGTCGATCGACATTTCATTAAAGAAAAGTTAGAAAGCAAGATAATCACTCTTCAATTTGTTCGATCTGAGGACCAATTTGCAGACATTATGATAAAGGACGTGGCTGGAAGATCATTCAAGGATGTTTTGTACAAATTGAGTGTTGGACTTGGACATCTCACCACTCCATTTGAGGGGAGTGTTAAAAAATAAAGATAAGAGGTTAAGAAAATAAATTATTTCCTTAATCTCTAACTTACCATGATCCCTTGATTGTGGGGATCATGGAATAATGGAGTAGTAGAATGGGAGAATGACTCATTGTCTATATAATCCTTGTAATACCAAAACAACTATAAGGCACCGGGACACCGCAAATACACCATTTACACATGAACACACACATTTGGTGTGTGTGTGCTCAAAAAGATAAACGGTGCTTTTACGGTATCAAATAACGGTGACGTGTAGAATCTCTCTTATAATACACATTGAATATTGACAAGAAAAAATATTTCACAAAATTATTTTCTTTAGTTATATCAGGAAATACCCTTTGCCAAAGAATGTCAGTCCTTTCGGCAGACCCTACAAACCAATTCTCATTTCTACTTGGAAAGCACCTACCAAATGAACTCACACCCAAAAGATAGAGAGATGTGAGAGATGGTCAACCATCCAAAAACAAAGCGAAGCGAATATAAAAAGCGGCCTCTATCCATCTGTCTCTGCCGCCTCCACACAAAGGGAAATCATCTACTAAATAATATGAAACTTCCTTTCGGATGATTCCATTTTCTCTCCAGGTACTTATAGTCCTTGGATTCAAGTTGTTGTTGTTTTGGTAAGATGAGTGATGATGGGATCGTGCAGAAGGCCATTTCATGCCTTGGACGTGGATTTGATCTGTCTGCGGATTTTAGGCTCAAATACTGCAAGGGAGATGGGAGGCTCGTACACTTGAATGAAACAGATACGAGAGAGCTTCATGTCCCGGGATTCGGATCGTTCGGGCATGTTTCGATCGATATAAAATGCGATAAAGGAGACCGGATGAGGATTCAACCAGACATCCTTGATTTTAATCAGGTATGAAATGTTATCATAAGTCTCAATAAAACATTGAGCTACAAAATGGGAAAATGTTCATAAAACCATCTAGGATTTTGAACTTTTCCTCATTTTGACATTGACTTAGCATAGTAGAAATTTGAACAGACTTCCCATGAGTTTGAGCACATGTATGCATAAGCTAATCCAAGACAATACAACAGTGAATGACCACATCCATTATATACCGGATTGGTTATTATGTTTCTAATTCGTGTGGAATAATTTTCTCTAATAAATATCTCTTTTTTTCCTTTTATGTTCCTAAGATGTCGGAATTGTTCAACCGGAAAAGTTCGATTCCCGGCAAAGTTCCTTCCGGATTATTCAACTCCATGTTCGGGTTCGAAAGCGGGTCATGGGCAAGAGATGCATCCAACATGAAGTATTTAGGTTTTGATGGCTACTTCATTACACTATTCAGCATTCACATTGATCGATATCCGCTCATTCTCGATGATGGTGTAAGAAATGCTGTGCCTTCGACGTGGGATCCTTTGGCCTTGGCAAGGTATATAAAGAGCAATGCTATATGTACCCTCTTATTTGACACAATTAATAAACAAACACATATGCCAACAATCACAATCACACATCAAAAAATGATTAAAAGATAAGCAATAAAAGATGTGATTGTGATTTTTGTCCCATTGAGTGTAGCAATAGGGTCAAATTAGAAGGTACATTTAACATTTTCCGTATATAAATGCAAAAAATGCTAGCCTAGCCGATTTTTTTCCTTGTATTGAAATTTTTAGATCACTCACTTCACGATCATTGAAATTAAAATATAAAATGGATTTTGATATACTCACGAATTCAGAATCGATCTTGGATTTTAATTTCTGCTACTGAAAGGGACCAACAAAATTTGGATTTAATAGTTTTGCACACAATTTATTTTTTCAGTAAGCGTTCAATAAATGGACCAAATGAAGTGGAAATTAAGATGGGTTTTTTTTTTGTTTTTGTTTTTGTAGGTAAGTGGAAATTAAGATGGTATTTTAGCAGCCCTACGCTATGCATTAAATGAAATGGTCTAAATTTCGTAGTTGGCTGACTTTGGGATACAGTTAGTATTGTTTATTGCTGGTCCAAAAATTGGAAAATTGAACATTTCAACCATTGAATTGGATGCACGATCGAAATCAATATTAAATATGTTAAATCTTAAATAATTCATTATCCTTTCCTCGCTTAATGGGAAAATACATTTTGACCTAAATGGTGTTAGCCATCTAGTTCAGGAAGCTCAACAAATAAGTTTAGCAACTTTTAATATGGAGCTTAAGTGTTTGATACTTATACGTATCGAAAAAAAGCGAACAATGTGTTTAAAAAAGGGTGCTTATATGTCTGAGCAATATCTATTCACACAGGGATCGACTACCGTTTTTTTATAACATTGACTACTATTGCCAAACCTAATAAAAGAGATGATCATTGTCTCCATCTTTTTTTCCAGGTTTATTGAAAAATATGGCACACACCTGATCGTGGGTCTTAGCCTTGGTGGCCAAGATGTTGTTCTAGTGAAGCAAGACAAATCTTCCACCATTGAACCATCAGAAATTAAGACTCAATTGAATGATCTTGGGGATCAGTTATTCAATGGGACCTGCATGTTTTCGCCACTAACCAAACCCAAGGTTTTTACTCATTTAGTAGTAGTTTGCTTTGCATATACATCCTTATAGTCCCACTTTTTATGGCTTGACGGGTGTGTATAAGATATGCTTAACTCTTACATGCCATAATCATATTTTGAATTTACACCGTCGATAGAAATTCTGTACACACGAAAATATCAAATATTTCATGACCTGTCGTAATTCCGACAACTTCATCATTGAGAATTTCTCAAACCCTAATAAAGTTCTTCTCTAACTCTAAAGAAAAAGATGCAACAAAATTATCAATGATGAAGTGGTTGAAGTTCCATATGAGAAGGGAGCTTTTAGTCTCCTATATATATATATATGTATATATGCTTTCCATTGATGGAGTTAATTCTATCAATGGGCGATCTCAGTAGTCAGAATTGAAAATTTGTGCACGCATATGAAGATTTACGTATATCATTGTTTACCTACAACATAATACATACATCTATCTATCTTTGCAGGTGTTGCACGCATTCAACGTTTTCGATCTGCAGTCGAGTCCGCCAAGAAGTTACACATCCATCACTGAAAAAGATGTATGTTTCATCATCGTTCGTAAGTGAGTTGTATGTTTGTTGTTGTCATTCTTACTTACCACTGTTAGAAACTGACCCGGACCCATTCCTGGCTCGAGCCTCGTGTGCGTAGGTGCACATGTGTGACCTAATATAATTAGGAAGATGAGCAACCTCATTAAAACCATAAACTTATAGTGATTGATTGTAGCCCACAATCCTATTTATATTAGTATATTATGATTTCTCTAACCGATGTGGGATAAATTTCCAACATTCTTCCTCAAGTCCAACTAGATAAACCCTGTTGAACTTTCTCTAACCGATGTGGGACAAATTTCCAACACTCCCCGTCAAGTCTAACTAGGTAAACCCCTGTTTGCTTGGACGATGACACTGATAATGCCCAATTGGGCCAATTCTCATTCTGAGATCAATACTCAGGATTTTTCCGAAAATAATTATGAGAACCTCGGAAACAATCATCAAGACCTACTGAAACATTACCCAAATTGGGTCAAACCTCCCATGAGCCCACCCATGGGGCCAATACTCAGGAATTTCCCCAGAAATATTCTTGGGTCTCAGATCGCCCGCTCTGATACCATGTTAGAAAATCAGCTCGACCCCATTCCTGGCTCGAGCCTCATGTGCACAGGTGCGTGTGGGGAGTAATATAATTAGAAAAGTGGAAAACCCTCATTAAAATCATAGACGTCGTGAATCATGACAGGCGGGAAAAATTCTAGTGATATAACCATTCCCAAAGCCGAATTCAACAGATACATATCTCAGTAACTTGCTCAGTATATGGAATTACAACATCACAGCAAGCTCAACAAAGAAATAGATGAGACGTCTGCGTCCATAGATGTCAAACTGGATGCCAACAACTATGTGTTGTGGTCTCGGATGATGGAGTTAGCAATCTACGGCAAGGGTCGCCTCGGTCATATTGCCGGTGACACCAAAATTCCAAACAAAACTGATCCTGAATATGCAGCCTAGAGGGTACTAGATACACAGGTAATCTCGTGGAACACAAAATCCATCGACCGAAGACTGGTGGATCAGATCATATATTATCCCAATTCTTTCGAATTATGAAATATTCTGACCCGAACATTTAATTCTGGAGAAAAAAGTCTCCAAATCTTTGATTTGGTTACGAAAGCTGACCGATTAACGCAAGGGAAGTTGACCCTGGAAGAATACTACTCCCTGAGAAACGCGTTATGGTCAGAGATCGATCGTCGACACCCGAATCCGATGGAGTGCACCACACACATCAAAAAGCACAACAGTTTGAAGAATGAACATCGACTATTCAAGTTTCTCTCCGGATTAAATCCATAATTTGATCTAATTACACTGGATGTACTCAAAGAAAAACTGTTGCCCTCAGTAAACAACGCATACGCGACCGTTCATCGGGAAGCCACACGGTGCTTAATCTGGAAAGCTTCCAGCACGGCTTCCGGCGAAACGAACATGCCATCATTGGGCAAAATTGTATCATGACTAGCAGCTTGTGGACCAGGGGGAGGCGACCAAAATCATACCAGAAGCGACAGAACTCGTACCGTCAGAAATCAACAACGGTAGTGGGAGCGGTCAGAAATCGATAATCCCATCGGAATCTCATCCCTTCTGCGAGTACTGTCAAATTCACGGCCACTGGAAATGAGAGTGCTTCAAATTGCACGACAAACCTTGGTCACACCATGGAGGAAGAAGAGGCGGTCGTGCCGCCATCTCTGACGGAGGCCAGCACTCGCCAACAGACGACGGAGGAGAAGGAACATGAGTCGGGAATGCCGGATTCAGCCAGAATCGAGACAGAGATGGAGGGATCCGAATTGAGCAGGTCAAGACCCGCTTACACCGAGATCCAGATCCCACAACTCGGTCTTCAGGTATTAAAATAGGAGGGGGTTCGGGTGTGAAAATACAAGATGAGGGTTGCCCACCTTCCTAATTATATTAGCCTATACACGCACACCTACGCAAACGAGGCCCGAGCCAAGAATGGGGCCGGGTCGATTTTCTAACAACCACAACCTAACTACTCTCTTCTTGAATAATACAATCAATCCCTAGCAAAACCCATTGAATGATGTCAAAGCTGCCCTCTTACAACATTGATTTTGTTTGAGTATATTTTCGTTTGTCTTCAGGGCATTAGTGTTATATGTTCGAGACGAGGTGGAGATCCCTCTGTGAGCACACACTGTGAATGGCTTCCTACAGTTCCATCCAGACCAGATGCCATACATTTCACATTCATACCAATTACTTCGCTGCTTAGAGGAGTGCAGGGAAGAGGATTCCTGTCGCATGCTATCAATCTATACCTAAGATGTAAGAATATGCCATGCCTTCTCAATTTATTTATTCTTCAAGTCCCCTTCTCTTCGCAATGCTCAATTTTCTTAAATTTCGGATAGTGTCATCGTCTGCTGCCCAAATTGATCACACTTATAGAAAGTCTCTACATATGATATCAAAAGCATCATGCTCTGGCATGGATTTGACAAAAAATCCCGATAAATGAGTGCTTAATCCTAATGAAAATGAGCAACAAAATTATCAGAGATGTAGTCAACGGAGCATGAGGCTTCTGGGCTTCTGTGTATAGAAACAAATTCCAGCAATAGGCGGTGATAAAATTCATAATTGAAAATTTGTGCACATCCTGAACCGATGATAGTATCTTATATAGAATTTTAGGGTTTAATATCTTGGGTAAACACTCAGATGCACAGTAAGTATGTGGGATGCTCAGTTCTAATCTGAATCATTTTTCTGTCAATCTGAATGTTAAGATTAGATATGTCACTTAAAATGACTTAAATGACTCATTTATTGTGAATCGTCAGATTGAAAAATGAATGGCCCAGATTAGAACTGCGCACCCTATCACTGTGCACCGAAAAATTGCTCTATTATCTTGATGATTAATTATATTGTTAAATCGTGGGGACGTACAGATAAGCCTATAATCAGGGACTTGCAGTACTTCTTGGATTTTCAAGGACATAAAATTTGGGCCCCCATTCACAACGACCTACCATTGGGCCCAATGAGAAGTAAGGCCCATCAAACACCGACACTAAACATCAACTTCATGGGGCCCAAGCTTTATGTAAATGCTACACCGGTATAGTTTTCTTCCTCTTAATAAATAGTTTTACAGTTTTGGACGACTATGAATGATCATCAAAAATTGCAGGTTTGTGTTGGCAAGATACCGGTAACCGGGATGCGATTGTATTTGGAGGGCATCAAATGCAATAGGTAAAAATTCTATCCCGATTGTAGTCATGTAGCCAAGTCAAGGTTTCTTGTTTGATGCGTTAAATAATGTCTCATACGGCTTGCACACAAATATACCAATACATAAGAAATTGCAAAATTATAATCAATCAACTTGTCGAATCTAAGTAGTTCAACTGGTGGACTGAATACCTTTCAAGATAGAGATATAGAGTTCGATAATTTTATCTTCCAAAGAAATAATCAATCTAACTTTATTTCAAAATTTTAGAGAGATTAACTCACATTCTTATTATATATATATTTTTGGAAGTAAGTCATTCGTATTATATATATTGATCAACATGAATACACATGCTCAAGTTCATTAGATTGAATTTAATATACATTTACCCGCAAACATGTATGATCCTATTGGACCAGATTTCCTAAATGCTAATATGAACCGATCCCTCGCTTTTACAAACTCTCTTCAAATTGTTTTGCAACCACACACTTCTTAGATGTAGTATAACTATTAGATGTAGTATCGGTTAGAAAATAGATTACTCTCTCTACGTTAGACGTTAGTATCACATGTGGTGATGGTGTAACCAACTTAAATAGAAAGATTTGAACTACTCTCATCAAAATGTGATACAGTGTAACACCACATTCCTATTTAAGTTGATTAATACAAGAAAAATGCTATAAATACACCATTATTCGACACACATACTAAATACACACATGTGTAAATAATCACAACCACAATTTTATTGTTGATATTTATTTTCTTATAATTGTGATTGTTGTCACATAGATGTGTTTATTAAGTATGTCCAATAATAGTATATACATAACATTAATCTTAAGGGGACGGCTCTGTACCTTTCAGTTTTTTGCCCTCAGTTCTTCCCTCAACTAAATTCCGGCCACTAGGATCGCCCGTTGACGGAATTGAGCACATCATTAGAATCCTTATACACAGAAGATCATATGTTCATGTTTAGTTCCGATTCCGGCGGCTTTGTCGTCGGAATTTTCTAAAACCCTATTTAGGACAACTTAACCAAGGGGAAATGTGAACACTCCATTAAACGGTGATAACGTTGTCGGAACATCACCAAAACTTGAACATATGATCTTCTATGTATAAGGATTCTAACAATGTGCCCAATTCCGTCAACGAACGATCCTAGTAGCCGGAATTGAGTTGATGAAAGAACTGAGAGCAAAAAACTTAAGGGAACGGTCACCCAATTTCAATATAATATGTATGTGTGAATTATGTGAGACATTTCATCCCTATCATATCATCATATATACAACTAAGATTATAATTTTACTTACCCAAAAAAAAAACTAAGATTATAATTTGAAAGAGTAATGCTACATGTACCCTCTTTTGGGATCCTATTTTTAAATTTCATGATGTGGCAAACATCATAACCACACTTTTTATGTGTGGTTTTTTTTATTGAGTGGTTGTGATGTTTGCCACATCATGTGGGTTAAAAATGAGGTCCAAAAAGAGGATACAACTTGCATTATTCAATTTGAAATCATTTATTAAGGTTAATGATAGTCATTTCAGTTTCCTTATTCTCAGGTTAGCAATTCACCTGCAGCACTTTGTGACTCCTCCAGTCCTCCTTCAAAACAAGATCCACCAAGATCCTCTCTTATGGCGAGGATCGGAACAACGTCCCGACGTGGTGCGCTACTTCGAACCAATCCAATGGAAGAAATTCTCCCACATATGCACAGCTCCGGTGAAATTCGATCCCATGTGGTTGGATCTGCCGATGACACACGGCGGTGGCGGAGGGGGAGCATTCATCGTCACCGGATCCCATCTCCACGTTAAGCGGCACGACGCGAGGGTGGTTTTACATCTCCGGCTGTCCTATTCCAGAGTCTCCGGCTGCCACGTCGTGCAATCGAACTGGATGCACTTCGCTCCCGAGAGCCAAACAGTGAAATCGAGTTTCTTTTCATCAATTAGCGCGCCGAGCAACGGCCACACGGAGAAGGAGAGACCGCCAGCAGCAGTTCATATGGATTCCGGCGTTTATCCGGAGGGGCCACCAATCCCCGTACAGACGCAAAAGATGCTGAGGGTTGTGGATACCGCGGAGATGTGCCGAGGGCCGTCGGACAACCCGGGGCATTGGCTGGTGACGGGGGCTAAATTGAACCTGGAGAAGGGGAGAATATGCTTGCGCGTCAAGTTCTCTTTGCTCAACCTTTGTTCTATCGATTGAGGAGGAAATCAAGTACCAGAATTCATACAAATTGTAAGCTAAAGTCGCGTTTCGTGAATCTAACTCGTTCTTCACTTCATGTATATGCGAAAAAAAAATATATCCAGGATTCAATATAGATATCTCGAATTTCTGGATCGATGAACGAAATTAAAATATAATATTAATTTCAAAATCATATAATGCCACGCTGATTAGCCAAAAAAATCTCAAATTAATGACTAATTTTAGAATTATCAAGGATTTCAGAACCCATGTTATATTTTAATTTCAAAGTGAGTCATAAATATTGGTATCATTTTCAACAACACAAGTTACAAAGGAACTGAAGAATTCTAATGTACACAAGCTCTAAAAAATTTGAGAATTTCTAACCAGGTCCAATATTATAGCAGCATTTCAGCAATCTGGACTGCATTAAGAGCAGCACCTTTGCGTATTTGATCACCGCAAGCAAAAATGTCCAACCTGATCAAATGACAATCCCATGAATAATTAGGGACATGTTGCCTTACATCCCGAATTTTAATCTTGGACGTAGGATTTTAATCCAACGGCCAGGATTAAAACACTCATTTAACTTAAGCCATCTAATCTTGACCGTCGTATCAATAGTGGACGATCAGGATTAGAATTCGGGATGTAAAATAACCCGTCCGGTACATAGTGTCCCTAACTAGAAAATTTTCCATCTTACCTGATCAAGAAATGCACTAACAAAAAAATGTTAACGTTGGCAAAACACTCACCCGTATTGTCCATCCTGTGAAACATCTTGCCTTATCCTTCCAACCGCAACATCATCTTTATTGGAAACTTCTAATGGGGTGGGAAACAAGTTTCCTGCACGATCATCGATGACGACTACACCCGGAGCACTGCTCAGAATCGCACGAGCTGCGTCCTAATGGAAGGGAAGATGTGGGAAACAAGTAGGAAATACTGAATAAGAGGAATAATGCTTTATTCACTTTGCACCTCAATAGTCAGAGGAGTGGAACACCGTAGGTATGGATTGTTATGGAACATAAACTGACCTCACTTAAAGGCTGTTCGAATTGAAGATTGATGCTCTCAGCATGAGCACGCATAACAGGTACCCTTATACATGTAGCAGTGATTTTGACATCCGTATCATTCTGTATGCAATTATAGGAGGATTAAAAAAAATGCAACCATTCGATATTGTGCATTCAGAAAATTCGTATAGGGAGTCAAACACAAGATTTACCCATATTTTTGCCGTCTCCTTAACTAATTTCATCTCCTCTTCGTTGTAACCATTTGGCTGGATAGGTGCATTGTGTGAGAACAAGTTAAAGGCATACTGCAAGGTGCAGAAGTATATTAGAATAACAATAGAATCAAACGCTGGAAATAGTTTTGGAACTGAAGTGAGGTGAAGGACTAAAAAGAAGAGTGCTAACAACATACCTGTTGTTTGAAGATATTACAAGTGGGCTCTTTCCCTTCCAGAACCTTTTGAAAAGCAAGTCAGAACAATCACCTAACAGCTGGAAGAAAAGAAGTAATCTTAGAAAGAGGGCAAGTACCTCACGAGTCTGCTGTTCAAGCTCTTCCATTGCAGCGGCACCTGCACCACTTGCTGCCTGGTATGTACTTACGACCATTCGTAATACCTGCACACGCAATTAACTAAATAAAAAATATACTTCGGCCACTATAAGACAGATGATTCACGAAGATAACAGAGAATAATGTAATATATTCGGTATTTCCAAGAAATATATCAGGTAAGTCATGTCTACGTCTACATGTTATGAGCGTACGAGATCAGTCAGCCCTTTGAAGGTATGTTTTCAGGTGATAGTTCCTAAGAAGAGACACATTAGCAAAATAAAATACGAAACATATTCATACTTCCGAGATTCTTATGGAAAAATAGTTGCGAAATAGACAAGTCATGATCATCTCATTCTTCAAATCATGATGGTTTCATCCTTCAAATTCCTCAGCCATTTTCTTTATAGCTTCTATATCACATCTTTCTCCTTCTCCATTAAGTGTGAAACATATGCAACATTGACAATAGATTTTTTTCGATTGTTTAACTTTATAAATAACAACCAAGCAGAACTCATTCGAACTTCTACTAGAGATGCTCAAAGTTTGGTTTCAATGAAAATAGTTTATTGACATTAGACAATATTCTTAGGTTCCTCAAAGATACCCGTCATATTCTATTGAAGGCATAAACATTTGTGAACACTAAATTCCCAGTGATTTCATTCTAACAAAGCTTCGACCAATGCATCTGATTCTAGATTAGATAAACCACATAATGAGTCTCATAAAAATTCTTACTTTCGCACGCCGATGCAATGGGGTGGCAGCCATGAGACAAATAATTGTCGAGCAATTTGGATTTGCAATGAGCGCCCCTTTCCCGCTTGAAATCTTAATGCCTTCCACGGCTTCAGGATTCACTTCCGGTATTACAAGTGGAATCCCCTCGTCCATCCTGAAGGCCGAGCTATTGTCCACCACAATGGCGCCCTTCTGAACCGCAATTGGGCCAAATTTCTTGCTTATGCTCCCGCCGGCGCTGAAAAGAGCAATATCAACACCGTCGAAACTGTCGTCAGTCAATTCTTCGACCGTGTATTTTCTGTTCTCGTAAGTGAGTTTTTTTCCAGCTGATCGTTTGGAAGCGAGAAGCTTGAGGGATCGGTAAGGGAAATCGCGATCGGATAGTACGGAGAGGAATTCTTGGCCGACGGCACCTGTGACTCCTACGATAGCGATGGATGGGCCATCCTCTCGGAGGGACATCCGAACGGAGAAGGGGCCATGGGGAGATCGAGCGCAGCGGGGAAGTGATAGGCCGGAAACATTGTGTAGGAACGACGAGGTGATGTTGTGATGGAGAGTGAGGGCCTGAGGCTGCATTTTGGCGGCGGCGGCGGCGGCGGCGGAGTGGTAGGGTTCAGAAGTGAATGAGTAACGGCGTCAGTTTTTGAATATGGAGCTGGAATCAAAACTCAAAACATTTACATTTTGCTTATTGTCTCAAAATATGGATGTTTTGTTTTTTTGGTAAGAAACATATTATTCACAATATTTACAAGTGTTTATATGTGTTTCTTTCTTCCTTGAGCAATCTCATGCACATTACAGGATCATTATACCACATTTCTAGAGTGAATACTAATTCTATTGGTTGTGCACTCGCATTATCACCCAACTTTTTATCTGAATCGGAAAATAATATGGGAAAGAAAAATATGGAAAGGAAAACAACAAGAAAAGTACATGGCAACACATTATTGGATGACCATTAATTGTGGGTGCACTCCATAACCTATGGTATGCTGTCAAGTGTGTTCCTGTACTTTTCCTTCCCAAATTTTCACTCCCCATATCATCTTCCGTCTGAATCTCTTCCAAACAAAATATGGATGTTTAGTGAATTCACCTCGAAGTAACACATCATATTCAAGCTCTAAATTTAACGAACGAGACAATTTTATTTGTCAAATTTAACGAACAAACCTCGTGTTTGAGCTCTGTTGGTTAAGTTTAACTAACGAGAATCTTATTTGTTAACGTTTGCGAGCTGTTCAAGAACAGACTCGCGAATTGGTTGGTTTGTGTTCGTTTACATATTCGAACTTCTTTATTCAAATTTCAAATATGAATTTAAAGTACAATCCCCTCGGTTTAAAATATATATTTTGGTCTTGAATTTTTGGAACACCAACACTGAATAGCTAGTTTTTTATATATATTAGAAAATGGACCCGGTCCTATTCCGAATTTGGGTCACGTGTGCGTAAGTGCGCGTATGTGAGCCAATTTAAATAGGAATATATGAGTTATTCTTATTAAAATCTTGAGTATAAAGTGATATATTGTAGCACCATAGTCCTAGTTAAGTTGGTTTGTGTGGGACATTCCAATACTCTTCCTCAAACCCAACAAGATAAAACATGTTGAGGCTTGGACTACCACACGAATAATGTCCAATTGAACCAATTTTCATTATAAGATCAATACTTGAGATTCTACCAGAAATAATTGTGAGAATCTCATAAACAATTATGGAGACCTCCTCAAATAATATCCAAATTGGGCCAAACCCCACATGAGTCCCACTCATGGGCCAATACTCGGGATTCCAGGAAACACTCTTGAGCCATAGATTATTCGTTCCGATACTATGTTAAAAAAATATCAGAAATAATAAATGTAATGTGTGCATTGATGACAATATCAATCATGCATCTACCTTTAGCAAAGAAGTCAATACAATTTCTTAATTTAAGGGATTGCAACAACTTATGTCTATAGAAGTTATTGCATGTGTTTATGTCTATATATGTATTGAACAAGAAAGAGAGAATACATAAGAGAAAATTTTCTCCATTCGTCTTCTGATTAATATGGTATCAGAACATATTCATTGTGTTCACGCCCAAACAATACGACAAATGGGCAACAATTCTATTATGGAGCCACCAAACCTATCAGAATCCATTGATGGTATTCTACAGCAGCTAGCCAAGCTTCTAATTGAAGACGGAAAAAATTAGAAAGCAATTTGCAAGTCAGAAGTCACCGGAGATCCATCAATTTCATCATTCTGGCATTCAGATGCACAGACGTCGCAGAATTTATCAGAATTGGAGACCAAAATCAGAACTTACGAGGTGGAGCAACGAACGAACTGGGGAGACGAAGCCCTTACTCACAACGAAAATATGAAGTTCAGAAGAGAATCTCTCTCTCCTCACTCACCGACGCAAGAGTTCAAAAAGGAAGATGTTGGGTGGATCTCTCCTCACTTGTGTACGCATGAGTCCAAGGAGGAAAATAATGGGAGGATATTACATTCTTTCTCATCAAATAATGCACCCACGTCTTCTCCAGAACACCAACGCTTCTTTGCTTATGATCCGCCTTGAGCGGCGGTAATTTTCATTTTAGCTGTTGCTTCTATTGTATTAAAAAAATAATAATAAATAATGCAACCACTACCTTATTAAAGGCCTGTTTTGCGTAGTCTTCTAGTAGTACTGCTACTATTTCTTCTTATTTTTAAAATCTGTAGTGTTTTGCACAAGTGCTTAAAAATAATCATTTAAAATTTTATTTTAATTATAAATAACAAACTTAACATTAAATTACTAAAATAACCATTATCTATTTAATTAAAATATTTAATTAAGGTTAATGAAGTCATAAAAAAATGTTTATATTTGAATACTATTACAAAAATGTCATGCTTATTTTTTGGAAAGAAAAAAAACATCTCATGAGGTGCTTATTTTTAAGAAGAGAGAGGTTGTAAAAAAAAAGAACAATCACTAGTACTTGTATTACGCAAAATTTAAAATGTGCTTATAAGCACAATTAGTGGGTGTTTGCAAACTCTGTAGAAAAGCAGCTTTTGATTTTTGGCGGTTGAAAAGTCAGTTTGGAGTGTTTGCAATTTATTGCTTTTGCCATTTGACTTTTGCGGTGGAGAAGTAAAAAAAAGCTTAAAAGTCAGAAGCATCTCTGAGGTTGCTTTTGGAGTGCTTTTGGTGTTGATATTTTTGTAAATATTTAAAATATTAAATTTAAAATATTTTTACCCTCTTAAATAATTCAATATCCTCAAACTGATCGATATTTTTGTCATTTGTTAAATTTATGATACAAAAGTAACTTTTAAATTAATAATATACAAACACTGTATTTTGACTTTTGTTGTAAACAAGTATATTTTGCAAACACTTTTCAGTTTTTTAATTGAAGTTCCTTTTTTCAGAAGACCTTATGAAAAGCTACTTCTACATAAGCACAAGAATTTGCAAACACCCCCTTAGAATCATAAGCACCTCGTGCAAAACATGCCTTAAAAATGCGGCATATTGGTAATTCTAACAGAAAATGGGTCTGACCTATTTTCTCCAGATGGGCCCTGCGGACATGTGAATATTGTGCAAGAAGTAAGGACTAGAAAAAAGCATGAATGAATATTTGATTGTGGCGCAACCAACTCTATCACATATGAGTTATCAGATATTGTTCAGTTTCAAAACTCGAAATTTTTTGTTGATATGGCTAATGGTGACTTTGCTTCAGTTAAAGGTGCCAGTGTTACTGAAATATCTCATTCCATGACATTATGCAATTGTTTTTATATGCCCTCACTATCTTATAAACATGATACAAAGGAGCTTAACTGTGTTGTAATGATTTATCCAATATTTTGTCTCTTACAGTATGTATGTTCAAAGTGGTACTGAGAGGAATGACTTCATCTATGTTGATGAAGTGAATTCGGCAGGGAGGATACTCTCAGCATAGGAGTCAACTGACTCCAAAAGCTGGTTGTGGCACCGACACCTTGGTTACCCTTGTCATGGATATCTTCACCGATTACCATCCGAGCATCTAATTGGAAGGCTGATTGCACAACTAAAAATGGTCAAATGGGTTCCAGTCTGAATTTGACTCCGCGCTTGTTCTCCTTGGCACCACCATTCCTTAAGGAGTCATGTACTCTTGACCTAGCTGGCAAAATACAGAACCCGCCTGATGAGACTAAACTCTTCGACTTGCACGCAAGGGATGCGGAAGGGTTGGGAAAGCACGGTCTATCTTGGTATATTCAGCGAGTCCAACATAAACAACTTCGTTGCGGTGTTTCGATATATTTTTTTTATGTTTTGATTTGACATTTTACGTTGTTTTTGTTGCCGCTTGGGCTGACTTGTATGAAAAAAATCTTACACTAAAAATCCTTGATGAATTTTTCTATTTATCTATCATTTTTTAATTAAATTCAAAGTTGGCGAATCTACATTAGCGGGGTTTCCCTCATTAATTGAAAGCAACAACCCACCACCATAATTTCCCATCTTCTAGAAACTTCCAAATTTAATTTGCGCAAAAACGAAGCCCTGCCTCAATGCTCTCAATCTCAACGGAGCCACCTCCGGCGTCGGACCCTCCACTCTCCCCTGCTGGCTCTCAGTCAT